>JAMABJ010000053.1:0-28525 GCA_023624935.1 Aspergillus sp. PA3604
AAATAATTAGAAATTAGTAATATTATAATTTAAGATATATAATCTATATATAAGTTAGTAAATATAAGTATATTATATATATTTTAGAATTAAATTAACTAGTTAGTAACTACTTACTAACTATTTTATTAATTTTTTAGATTTATATTTATTATTATATAAGATTAAGCTCCTATTTTTTATTTTTTAATTAATATTAATAGATTTATTTCTTTTACTATTCTATATTTATATTATCTTACTTAATCTTTACTTTTTTTTTCTTAAGATCTAATTTAAGTTTTTAAATATTAAGTTTCTAGTATCTCTAATTTAGGCTTAAAATATTTATTAAAGTAATATATTAAAAATTTTATATAAATTAGATTAAACTAAATACTCAGTAAATACTTTATAACTAGTTAATAAATAATTAAATATACTTATTATTATTATTCTATAATTAAGAGAATTATAAGTATAGCTATAAAGTCTTTTATTATAATTATATATTATTTTAATTTATAAAGATACTAGATAATATAGTATATAGATATTTATAATTTTTTATATAATTAGTTAATTACTATTAAATAAGTAGTTATAAAGTATATACTATCTTAGCTTATATAATAAAGATAATTTACTTTTATATTAAATATCTAATATAAATAATAAATATTAAGCTTTATAAAATTATTATACTAGAGAATATTATTCTTATCTAGATTTATAAAGCTATAATATATTAGTATAATATATAAATACTTAATAAATAGCTAGTAACTACTTATATTTTTATTACCTAAACTAGTATTAGATATTTATTATAAATATTTAACTTCTAATAGGATTATTTAACTATATTAGTATAATTATAAAGTACTTTAAAATAATAAGGTTAAATTTTAAAGTATACTTAATTTAATCCTACTTTAATAATAAAAGATTTTTTATATATAGCTTAATCTTATATTATCTTAGCTTTATACTTTATTAACTAATTAATAAGCAGCTCTTAAGTACTTAAGAACTAGTTAATATTTATAAGTAGTTTTAATAAACTATTATAAGTAGTCTCTATAGAATAAATTAAGAAATTTATTATTTAACTTTAAAGAGAAGTACCTGCTTTATATATTTTAATAATATTAAGAATTAACTATTAAAAATAAACTTAATAAAAAATAATTATATATTTTAACTACTATATTAAACTCTAATATTATAAATTAATTTTAGAAAGATATTAATCAAGCTCTAGTAACTAGTTAGTAAGTAATTAAAAAATAGTTAGATTAATTTTATTTATATATTATTTATTATTTATATTAATAATAATCCTATATATACTAGATTTATAGATATAATTAAAAAGTACTAGCTACTGTATAATCTTCTTAATTAAGATAAAAATATATTTAAATAGTAAATAATAATCCTATATAAAATTTTTACTTCTATACAATTTGGTTTTACCAAATGGCTGCCACTTTCGGCGTCAGTCGACGCCTTTTTCGGCCGTCATTTGGTAACACGTGACCTCGGACTTTCGACACGTCCCCGTCTCACTACCACCACGCACCAGCCAGACCCACTCGTAAACACACCCCAGCAATTCAGTTGCCTCCGTCAAAGGCCCCTGAACTTGGACGCTTTGCGAGGGCGCCAAAAATGGCCTCACTGCACCCCGTTAAATGGGCCTGGCCACAGGCCAAGACACGATGGCGCAAGCCTGCTACCGTGGCCCATTTCCCTTATATTCTTCGTTTTTCCACCCATCCTGCCCCTGCGGTCGCGAGTGCATCCCCCTTCGGCCTACCAGGGGCTCTTTCCTTCATATTCTTCGTTTTTCATTCTTTCCGCCTTTCCTGCTTTCTCGACCTTGGGTGTATCTCCCCGCATACCTGCCGCTCGTTCTTCTATTAGTGCACTGCCGGCTGCTTGACCGTATCGTGGTTTCGTCGCCTCAGTCCCTCTCACGGCCTCCGTCCCTTCCCCGTCCCTGTACTTCCGCCGATCCCACCAATGAAGCGTTCTCGACCCCGGACAAGTAGGAAGCTGGGAAGTGCCCGTGGCGAGGATGATATGACAGCGACTTCTACTAGCGACTCCGATGAGCAGGGCGATGCTACTTATGAGACGGATGTGACGGAGGCGGACGATGCCCCAAGCCCACGAAAACGTCTTCGGTCGGATGAGCTAGGGCTCCCTGGCGAGTCAGGAGAATTCTACGATGATCCACTAGATGATGATGGAATTGATCTGTCTGAGATTCCTGAGGATTTCGACAAAGCACCGGGCACCATTGAACGACGAGAGCGGATTGAGACTCGGTGGAAACGGTTGGTGATGACGGAGGTTTGCCCTTATTGACTCTTTACTAATCCAGGCATAGGTACTGTGTCAGCCAAGTGTTAAACAAGCCCAGCGAGCCAAAATGGCGGGAGCCTGAGGAAGCGCTACGCCAGGCGTCGAACAATGACATGTATCGTTTCCTAGGCTGGTGTCTCAAGCTCGAGCGTGGCAAGAATAACCGACGGTTAAAACGTATCAACAAAGCTAGCTCGTTGAATACGGACTGGAAAAACCTTCGTGGCTACTACCAAAAGCTTACCAAGATCAAAATCAATGATGAGGATGGCTCAGATGTACGGAGGGTCAGTAACACTTGAATTCTTTCTTTCTTGACCTGTTTAGTCATCTCGTCTAACCGCAGAAGACAGGGTATGAAGTATTTAGTCCAAGAGCATGGCTTAGATACACAACCTGGAAAGAAGACGCCAGTTTATATCGAGGATATTGGGCCGTTTAACGAGACCATTTTGTCGACGCAGGAGAAGAAATTCTACCTAGGATTCCAACGCATCCAGGTGTGCCTGTTCAACTCACTCGCTTTGTTCACTGTGCACCGGAGGAACGCTTTGTTGAGCATGCAATTCAAGGACCTGCAAATCTCCCTTCAGAAGGACCCTCGTGGAGGCCCACCCATCCCTATGATTGAACTTACTCCCGAAGGGACCAAAAAATTCCTCGGTCTGACCAAATTGTACGGCGAGCGTAATTTCCGTCTCTCCCTCTCTCGATTCCCCGGCTACCCCCAGATACATAGTATCTTTCTCGTCTCCGGAATCTCTGGCTAGGGTCATGGCAGCTAACCAATCAGCAGGACTACTTTTGCACTTCCCGAGATCGTTTATGGTCCCTCTCTGGTGATATGCCCGCATACATTGCTTTTCGGCATCCTGTTCCATGCGCACGCATTCCGGAATTCGGGGCTGACCTCGAAGGCTCAGCTACGGAAACTCTTTATCAGCAAAGGCTGTGAGCAGCTCCTGGTGCCCTTAGACCCGAACAAGTCTGATTGGTATATATTCTGTAAGACGGAGCTGGTCAATAGCGTTCCCACAATTCAGCGGACCGTGCAGATGTCCAAGTCGGCCATGTCCACCTTGCTGGTCACCTTCGGGGAGATCCGTGGGTGGAAAGGGGCATTCCATGCCCATCAGTTCCGTTATGGAAGTGGCAAAGTGATCAACGAGAGTGGTAAGTACTTTTACGGAGGCCACTAATACTTTTCTCCCTTTTTTTATCCGTCGGTGGCTAATGTAGTCTGTAGGGTGGGTGAGCAAGGAACAACACATGTTGATCATGAAGCACGCCAGCCCCCGGACCTTTCTCGACCACTATCATCCTCTGCAACTCGACACCGATATGATCCGGGTTATCTGTGGCCTCGACCCAGATGTGGAACTGATGCGAGCCGTCACACGACAAAGTCGTTGGCGAGACACACGACGCCCACGCTATTTGACTGATCAACAGAGGGCACAACTTGAGGATCATCCCGAGTTGGAAGAGGTCCGGCGAAATCTAAGTAAGATTCGTGCCCAATACGAGAAGACCCAGCAGCCCGCCCTGCTCCCTCGGATCCAGCAACTTGAAAAAGAGGTGAGAAACACGCGAAAACGGTTGCAAAGGAGCTTGCGGCATCAGATCCGAGAGAATTTTGATGAAGAGCAAGCATTTCTAGATATCGAGGCGCAGCTGTCTGGTACAGTAGTCAAGGAAGAGAGCGAGGATGAGTCATCCTTGGAGGACACTATGCATCCCCTTCAGTTACATCTAGTGCAGAGTCTTCTTTCCTACCCAATCTCCAACTCGTTAGAGGATGAGTGGAATCGGCGCGATACAGGTGCTGCAGCCGTCGTGCAGTATTGTGACGTCCTTGAAGGAGGTCCGTTAAGGGGCCGGCCCAAGCAGAACACCTCTGGATCCGCTACATCGGCTGGTCCCGCAGATCAGCCGCAAGATACAGGGCAGACCCAAAATGATGCCGACTCATGTGAAGTACCTTTTTCTGTCGCTAGCAAGCCGCCACGTGCTACTAAAGAATACCTCGAGAATTCTGAGAAGCCAGAGGCTTGCTTTCAATGCTTTGCAAACAAGGGGCTTCCTGACCGTGTTCGCTTCCAGATGTATCATGACGCTGGGTGTGTTACGCGCCATTTTGACGCTATTCATCTCAAAGAAAAGCCATTCAAGTGCAACTGGTGTGAAGTAGCCTTGCTACATCAAATGGCGTTCCAGCGCCATGCATTTGATGTGCATCATGTGCGCAGTCGCCAGCGTTGCGCGAATCCGGTGCAGGACCTTCAGAGACAAGAATAAGCAGGCCATGATCCCCTGAACGGCAGGCAAGCGGGGGGCCCGGATAAATATAGGTATACACTGTCTGCCTCGTCGGGCCGGCGCATGCAACGATATAGCCTAGTTTTGTAACTACCACGGCTTGATGTCCAATCGTGCAATGCAGATTAGGATATTGCGATCGCACGACGTCCAATTATTTCCAGGGGCTGAGTTCATCATTCTTGGTTCTCAGGTATAAAAAGGGCCTCCTTCCCCCAGCTGGTTGCATGCTCTGATATTCTCTTTCCGTCTTCCCAGGCCGGCTTCTATCGACTTTCCTCCCTGACCGTGACGACTAAGATCAAGATGGCAAGCCCATCCGACACGATTATTATAACCGACGACGAGGAATTGCCAAGCCTCGAGCCAGGTAGTTCACGACCTCGGAGGGCCCCTCGCCGTGATTACACTTACCGGGAGTTCGAGAACATGATCATTGAAGCAGTCAACGATGAGACGGAAACGACACCATCACGCAAACGCAAAAGAACTGAAACGAAGGAGCCGTCTGCTTTGGTACCAGTTCCTCACAAGGCCTTCTTCTTCCTTAACTAACAACGGACCAGGACAACGCCTTTGAGGAGCTCCGAAAGGCAGTTGGCCATAAAATGCAGCGGCTACAAGAGAAAAATCGCAAGCTTCGAGCTGAACTTCGCCAGGAGAGGGAGAGGCACCAAGAGGAACTTCTTCAAGTAAGGGAGCAGCACCAAAAGACGCAGGAGGAACTTTCCCAGCAAAGGGAAAAGCGTGTTTTAGAGTGCAATATCTGCTATAGACAGCCAGATCGCTGGGTGGTCATTCAGTGTGGGCACATGTTCTGCAGGTCATGCTTTAAAGCTCTTAGAACGGAGGGCTGTCCAACCTGCCGAAAAGAAATGACGGGATTTATGGGATGCTACCCTTTTGCAGGATAAAGCATGTATATCGTGTTGCAGGTCTAGTTCAATGACTCGAGTTCAAGCCGTTTTTCCGTATTGCTTTCCCACGTACTTTCGGCGGGATGGCTGAATAGTATTAATATCACGTGGAGGAGCCCTAACTACGCGCCGTCTTAGCGCCCAGGTATTGTATTGCCCAACCCGCAAAAGACCATGATTTTCCTTAGGAGAAAATCGTGGTCTTCTCTATGTTCAAAAATTGAAAAATGCCCTTTGCACACTTTGGCTCTTTCCTGTTAACAGACTATCCCTATAAGAGCTTGCGTTTCTGATGCTTCTCACATTCATCGCTCCCCCAAAGAACAAGGTGACCACTCGCAATGGCTGCTATAAAGCCAACCCAATCTATTCCCCCCCCCCCCCCTTCAAAGAAAAATTTGATGTGCCAAAAACAATGCCGTCACAAAACAAGTTTGATGAGAAAGTCAAGCGAATATAGTAAGATGTGTGACGCGGATGTATGCTTTATCAGGGTTGGACGAGCGCCCAGTCAGAATGGCGGGAAGGGAGGTCCCTTATTTCGTTACCTGATCTCTTGATTCATATATAATACCCCCGAGTAGTGCATGCGCGTCAAACTACCTCAAGATCTCGATCCGTTACTAGCTTCGGGGTTGGATAATATGAATTCTGGAGGCTTTACAGTAGTGAACTTTTGATCAGGTAACATTGGCGATGTACTAGCTGAGAGCTAAGAAAGGCCCAAAATCCCGAAGCATCCGCCGAAAGAATGTAAACTTGGCCCGTCTCACGGAGACGGATGCCCAGACAGACATCTGCATCGCACATCTTGCTGTACTCGCATGCCTTTGTCATCAGAGTTGTTTTACGACGACACTGTTTCTGGTGCTTTGCTTTCTTGCTCGGAACAAGTCGGCTCGGTCGCGTGTGTGGTGCAGCAGCCATTTCTAAGTAGCCACTTCCACGAAGAAGGAGTCACTTTTAGAGATTCGTGAAGGAGAGGGCAAATAAAACAATGGAGCTAGCTAGCTAAGTAGCCTCAATTTTGCTGCGCGTTACAGTGGCAGTTTTTTATACTGCACCAGGTCACGGTTTCGCTAACCGTGCTCAAAGGCAAGAGTCGAACACTGCTACGTTGGAAAATGGAACAACCTATCCTTTGGAATCATGAACTGAATGCAGTTAATATTGTGAAGGCCATGTTTAACTATCATCCCTAGATTTTGCAAATATGATGGTTGAATAGGCAAGGCCTCTGGCCCTGAACCCCCTCAGAAAACCAAGACCCCCTAGCACGACATTCAGTCACCGTTCAGTGTCCGCAGGGCGTCTTGACTTGATGCTCTATTTTGTTGCTCGAAGATCGAATTCGTCCCACAGAAAACTCGTCATCTCGTCCAGATACTAGGCAGGCTTTTCGAGTAGATGTCGCACAAAGCCTCGAGCGTGATCCGACAAAAAGTTTCCTCTCCCACGTGATGGGATGACTAACGACGACTGGGCACGTTCCTGAGAACCTAACCGGTTTTGTGGAAGGCGATCGAGGACAGGCCAAAGCTTGATTTTCAAGACCTATTAACGTTTTCATCTTATCCCAGCCCTTTCTATTTTTCCTTTGCCCCCAACATACATGAAATAGTCTCAGAGACAACAATGGATTGGGATGCTTTGTGTTTCAATGTTGCCACTTTGATTGCGGGCGTGTTTGTCCTTGACTATGGCGCAGACAAATTCATCGACCACACTGTTATTGTCGGGCGGCGCCTGGGCATCTCGCAAACTATCATTGCCCTCTTGACAGCAGGCGCGGAATGGGAAGAGGTCTGCAATTCAGTGCAATCCGATCCGATGTATATCCTGGCTAATCCCCTCATTAGCTCGCTGTGGTGGTTGCCGCCATCCTGCAGCATCGCAGCCCCCTGGCCCTCGGGAACGTCATGGGCTCGACTATCTCCAACATTCTCGGCGCCTTTTCTTTAGGGCTACTCTTTTACCCCCACGGCCTGGAGTTTGACCGTAGCGCAAAGATATACTCAGCCCTGCTGTTCATGGTTACGACGCTCTTCGTGGTACTGGCGTTTTTCAACCAATTGAACCAGATCGTCGGTGGGGTCTTGATTGCCATATTCGCTCTCTACATCGTCTCTATCATCTACGCTATCTACAAGGGTGTAGCATCGCCCCCAGAGCTATCGGACAGTGATAGCGATGGGGAATCCAGTGATAGCGATGACGGCGAATTCGTCAATCATGCCCCGGTCTCTGAGACCTCTCCTCTCATCCAGAATGAGCATGCGCCGTCATCAACAGACAAAGGGAGCAGAAGAAGTAGAAGCCTTGCCTACCACATATTCCAACTCATTCTCGGATTCATCTCGCTTTCTCTGTCAGGATACATCCTCTCCCACAGCGCCGTCACTATCGCCGACTCCCTGCATCTCTCGGGAACAGTCTTCGGTCTGACCGTTATCTCCTTTGCCACTACTCTCCCAGAGAAACTGGTTGCAATCCTCAGTAGTTCCCGCGGCCACGGCGGCATTATGGCTGCGACGACGGCAGGAAGCAACATTTTCCTGCTGACGCTCTGTGTTGGTGTCGTTGCAGTGGCTGGGTACCAGGTACAAGAGGCGGATAATTTTGTGCTTTTTGAGCTGGTGGCAGTGTGGGTGTCCTCCCTTTTATTTTGTGCTGTCATCTTTTTCGGACTAGGGAGGAGTGCAGGTGTTGTGCTCTTGGTTGCCTACCTCGTGTTCCTGGGCCTGGAGTTTACCGTTTACCGGCGGTGATTAGCATAATCTGTCTTCGTATTCTTCAGCGTCTTTTTCAACCGATGTATGAATGTGAGACCTGCATAGCTTCTTCTAGATGTAAATGATATCAACCAACCAACTAACCAACCACTATAGGAGAATGTCTTTCCTCTCATTAGTAGAAGATTGGTAAGGTTTGAAGCGTGTAAAGAGTTTTCAAATTGCAATTTAAGCCTCTAATCGCATTGGTGATCTTCCGACAGTCTAAATCCAATCCCTGGTAACCTGCTCCTCAGAAGAAGACTGCTGCAGACAACGCTCACGCTGCTCAACGCCATGGCTAGGCTTGCCCAGACTGGGTCAAGTCTGATATGACCTCCGCTGGCTTTCACTGGATACAAAACGCCAGCAGCCACAGGTAACGCGATGAGATTATAAACCAACGCCCACGCAAAGTTGAACTTGATCCTCTTAAACACAATGCGACTGAGATCAATCAGTGTCAGCAATGAATCTAACCGAGACGAAACAAGAATGAAATCAGCGGAGGAGATGGCTATGTCGGAACCAGAACCAATCGCAACTCCTACATCTGCCATTGTTAATGCCGGTGAGTCATTTATCCCATCGCCTACCATGGCGATCGTCGCCCTCCTGTCTGTGTATTCAAGCGTCCTTCCAGAATCGTTCCGAGAGCTGACTTTCTTTAATGTCCTCTGGAGGTACCGAATTTTCTCGGCTTTCTGTCCGGGAAGCACATTTGCAATTATGTTTCCCTCGGGGATCCCAACCATTGTACCAACGGCAGTTGCTGTTGTCAGGTTATCTCCGGATATCATCCAGACATCTATTCCTCTCCTTTTCAGTGCCTTAATAGTAGCAAGAGCTTCGTGGCGGAGAGGATCGGAGACTGCAAGGGCCATCACCAAGTCCCACGATGCAGAGACCGTAAGTGGTGGCCAAGTTTTGTCACCTACGGCAACTTTCATGGCAACCAACGAGATCGATTTGCCTTGAGCTTTCCAGAAGCCAAGTTTTTCCGCAGCGTTGTTTGGGATGTGGACATTGTAATCAGCCATGAGAGCCTCGTTTCCGATAATAATCGTCAGAGTCTGCTTCGCAGCCGAGAATGTGCCTTTCATGCCCTTTCCAGCGATCTCTTCCATTTTTTCCACTTGGACAGACGTCGTCTCTTTCAGCTCGCAAAATGAAACAACAGCCTTCGCGATTGGATGGCTGCTGTTCTCCTCTAGGTTTTTGATCATTGTTCGAACCAAACATTCATCGACGCCAGGCATGATCTCATAGTCTGTGATCACTGGCTCACCACCCTGTGTCAAGGTCCCAGTTTTGTCAAAGACGACGCAATCCAGTCCACTGGCTTCCTGGAATGCTTCTCCGCCACCTTTCACAAGGATCCCGTTTCGAGCGGCCAGGCCACCACCAACAAAAAGGGCGGTTGGTGCGGCGAGAGCGATACCGCAAGGGCAAGCTATAACGAAGACAGAGATAGCAAATTGTAAGGACCAAAGTGGCCATCCTCCGCTGTTGACATCTAGGTAATCATGTGGAAGTGCGCCAGAAAGGCCAAGACCCAGCCACACGATCCATGTAGAGAGAGCGATAAGCGTGACGAATGGCACAAAATAGCTAGTCAGAAGGTCCGCAATACGTTCAACTGGAGCGCGTCGACTTTGGCCTTCCCGAACCACATCCACAATTTGATCCAGCATGGACGCCCCAGAAATACCGCTGGCTCGGATAGAGATAGGACCACCATTGTTCATGGTCCCCGAAAAGACCTCGTCACCAACCGACTTCTTCACTGGTCTCGATTCGCCCGTAAGACTGGATTCATCAAAACATGCCTCGCCCTCGATAACGTGTCCGTCACAAGGGGGAGAGCCGCCTTGTGGGACTCTGACGACGTCACCAATTTCCAGAAGGTCTGCACTGATTTGTCGTGTTCCTTCATCAACAAGTGTCGCCTCCGTTGGTCGAAGCTTTGTCAACATCGTCACCGCATCTCCTGTCTTTGCTCTGCTGTATGCTTCGATGAGCTTTCCAATGAGGAGGAACATAGTCAGAAAGACGACCGAGTCAAAATAACTTGTGTGATTGGATTCTGTGCCGAAACTTGACGAATGCGTAGCTGCAATGGCTAATTCCGAGATCGATGAGAAGAACGCAATCGAGGTTCCCAAGGACATAAGCATATTCATGCTTCCGAAACGGTAGAACCTTTGCAGTACGGGGGTCGTGCTCCCAGGCTTCCATAGCGCAAATATCTCCTTCAATGCACGACGATGGAAGATGTCAGCAGCAAAGAAGTACACAGGACAAGCCATAAGGAAGGAAGCCCAATCCCCACGCCGAACTTCACCAGACCACATCGGCTGCATAAAAAATTGCCGAAGATGATTCTCTAACGGTACCAAGCTCATAAAGACGATCGTAATTAGAAACATTGGAATAGCAACAGCGATAGAAAGACCGGTCCGCAGTAGAAGGCGTCGTTGTTCGCGAGCATTGATCTTTTGCGAACGCTCTTCCAACGTTAGTGGGTGATGAAGTGAGGCCTTTAAATTAGGGTCTGCCATTGAGATCAAAGCCAGTATGTGCCGAATAGTGAAACTAGGGGCGTTCGGAGTATAGCTGATCTTTAGTATTGGATCGGTCACACTCAACATTTTATCAACGACTACCTCCCCAGCGCACCGCTTTAGATACCCAATGATTCGAGGAGGGCAATGATCACAGTACATTCCACTGACGTTGATTGAGATCTCTCTCCGCTGATTTCGATACAGCGTGCGGCCAAGTTCGTTCACGTCATTCAGGGTGGCCTCGTAACCAATATCCTCGATAGTCCGTGCAATCTCAGGCAGATGATCTTTCCCTTCGAATACGACCGTGGCGCTGTTTGAGAGGAGATTTATGTCAACCTTTTTTATCCAGCCGAAGTTCTTGAGTGCCCCGCTAATAGCGCCAATGCAGCTACTGCAGGTCATTCCACCCACAGAATATGACGCTCGTAAAGTGACAGTTTGGGGCTCGCGGTCGGTATCTCGTATAGTAGGACGCTCATCGATCTGTTCCACTGTCGCCTCATATCCCACGTCTTCTATGCTCTGAATGATTTCCTTCACATGGCTTTTGTCCTGAATCGTAACCACAGCACTATTTGTAAGAAGAGTAACATTCACGGACCGTACCCATGATTGCATCTCGAGTGCCTCGGAGATCTTGCCGACGCAGGTGCCGCAAGTCATACCCATGATAGATATGATCACTTTCACAGCCTTCGGAGATTCAGTGGAATCGACAACGACGAAAGATTCGTTCGTTGCATCTGCTTGGATATTTTAGTTTATACCTGTTTATCGCCACCAAAGTATTGTATTGCGAAGCTCTTACCTTGCCCCACGGTAGAAGCAGAACGCATTTTCTTTTCGGATTTTGCCCCTTTCTCTAGGCGACAAATATCGCACCGCTCAATGTGTCTGGCTATTCTTTTCTTTTCGGACTTGTTGACCAAGTTGTAGCGCTTCGACCATATCTCCACCGCCCGATCAATCCATCCGTCTTGTTCCACCAAAGCGTTCTCATTGGGGGAGCCATCGCTGGCAATAAATTCAGTTTCTGCGTCTCGGACCATATCGTAGATCTCAAACCCAGCATCACCAAGCGCTCTTGATAGTGTTGACTCAGGTAGAGAAGGATGGTGGCGAACCGTGACTGTCTGCGAGACAATAGAGGGATCCACAGAAGTAGGCCTTGGAACAAGCCGGAAAAGAGCCTCTTCAATATTTGACACGCAAGAGGCACAATGAAGGTTTGACAATAGGAACGTCGTCGTACGACTCTGGGAATGGCCATCTGGCCCAGGTTCGGATCCAACCATACTGGGACCGGACCCAGCTTTTCGACGGTGCGACTTCAGATGGTAACCGCTCGCTGTTGAATCTTCAGTGTGAACAAAGAAGTGAGATAAAGTTTCTTCTTTTCTGTCGCGCTCTGAATTTCGCAGGTTTAAGTAGCCTGTTGCTTTGGGCCTTCGTGGTTGTTTCATTCTGGCGCACGGTCCTAGTCAGCTCCGCCCCGCTCTATCCATTAGCCAATTGAATCCGACAGAGACGAAGCTTTTTCATCCATGGTTCTTGGGTCGGTGGTCAGTGAACTAATCAAATCGATCGTCTGTCCTGTGGTTCGGGATTCGTGAGCAGATTTGAGCCACTTTTTATCCCAAGCTTCTACAGAGTCCACACCGCTTCCTCGCGACTATTAATTGATTTTCTGGTCTGATTCGGTTTCATCCTTGACAACAGTGCAAGAAGGTGCTTTCACGTTATCTGTAACTACGAAAAACAATTCTTAGCAGATGCTGCATCCAAACCAAAATGTGGGCAACAGCATCAACTAGCTCCTACGCTGGGACTTGCATATTTCTAGTTGTCTTGGGAGTTATTCTTTTGTTCCTAGTTTCCTCTAGATCTATGCTGGAGGAGCGATCGTCCAGACGCGAACTCAACAGACGATATGTCCTCTTTCTCAACAAGGATAGTTCCGGAGGCAGGAATGAGTTGGAATCAGTACTGACTCCAAATGGGCTGGAAAAGGACATTATCACTATCGAACAACATGCAAGGGCGCAGAGACCGTGGGCAACTATTATACTGAAAGCCACCACGACTACCTTGACCCTGACAATTTTATACATACAGTACGTACCTTCGCCGACTATGCGACCGTGTTTATTTTTAACGGCCTTGCAGGATGATATTTATCATGACAGAGAATATTGGCTACATCTTGTCTATCCTTGGTGGCGTATTTCTTGGAACACTGGTGATGGGGAGATACGCCCCGAGATCGACAGACGCAAATCTACATCATACCTGACCTTATGATTTTCTTTCCAAAAGCCGTGTACTTGCAAATTCTACCGTTGTGGGACGAGGGAACCTCAATATGGCTTAAAATGAAATTCCTGGTAGCTTTCCGCTATCGTTAATATCCTACTATGCGCAGTGCAATGAGAAGAGACTAATAACATCCAAAGCGGCCAAAGTAGCGATAGCGTTCTGAGCGTTCTGGCGAAAATTCAAAATAGTTATATAATTACTCAACAGTGAGAATGTAGCTAAGATGAGGATCTGCGAACCCCTTCACATAGTCCCCTCTGTAACTAATTCCACCGAAAAGTCATAACTGCTAAAAAGTACGCCCTTTTGAATAGGACATATAGGGAGAACTAAACGAATTGAGTTAAGATTTCTCATAGGAGTCTTCTCTGGTACTCAAACAGACTGACCTTCGGTAATGACAGAATTGCAATATCCACGATTGCGATTCGAACTCGAATATGGCAGGAGCTGTCGCATCCCGTCTTCCAAACGACGATTCTAGTCGGACATCAAGGAGAGTTTGTGGAACTTGAGCTGCTGTTACCCGTGCAATAGTAGTGCCCTGTGACTAGATCTTCGACCAACGCAGAAGCACCGCGGCAGCAATGACAGGCAATACACTCACTAACTCTCCCAGTCCTGCAAACTCTGGAGGGATTCTGGCATTTACAAAAGCACCCGCAGCGAGAAGGACTGCAAAGGTGTTGTACACGAAGCTCCATATAAAGTTGAGCTTGATGCGGTTGACAGATTTCTGACTGGCGTTCATCATGGTGCAGATGCCAGCTAAAGAAGGCCGCAGGAGAACCACATCCGCGGCGGATTGCGCGACATCGGTGCCTTCGTTCATGTGAACACCGATCGTAGCCTGCGCGAGAGCAGCAGCATCGTTCGTGCCATCACCACAGAAAACAACAACCGGTTTCTTGCCATCTGCGCCGGTACCGAGGAGCGTCTGAATGTAATCCTTCTTATCGGCGGGCGAGCTTCGAGCACGCACATTGCCGCCAGGAATGCCAAGCTTGGATGCCAAAGAATGGACAGCTCCGTCATCGTCGCCAGAAACGACATGTACCGAGACGTCACGCTTCTGCAAGGTCTCAATTGTTGCCGCAGCGTCAGATCGAAGCTCATCTTCAAGACCATAGACCGCCTGTAACGCATTGTCGATAGTAAAGCAGAAGACAGTGTACCCTTGAGCAAGCATTTGTTGCACATGTTCATTTTCCGATAAATTCAGCCAGCGAGAATTGCCTGCCCGAAGTTTCCGGCCGCCGAATGTGGTTTCAATACCTTTACCAGTAAGGCTCTTAGACTCAGAAACAGTCGAAGGTGTAACACCAGTATCCTTGAGGTAAGCAGCCACAGAAACCGAGACTGGGTGGCGACTGGTTTCGATGAGGCCTAGAAGAAGCGGGAGGTTGTCCACTTTGACGCAGTTCTTGGAGACGACAGAAAGCTTTCCCCGAGTCAAGGTCCCAGTCTTATCAAACACGACGTGCGACGTCTTATGAGCCACTTCAATAGCATCTGCTGACTTGAAGATGATGCCTCTTTCCGCCACAACTCCGCTAACTATCACAATAACCATAGGAACAGCCAGTCCAATGGCACAGGGGCAAGAGACGATGAGGACAGTAATAGCGTAGGTGATGGCCTGAATTGTAGCTTCGGATCCATCATATCCACGAACAGTCATGCCCACTGCAACCCAGATGACGAACGTGATGATCGTCAACACCACCACAACCGGGACGAAGTAGGATGCTACCCGGTCTGCAAGGTCCTGCAGCTTGGGTTTCGACAGTTTGGCCTCATCGACCATCGCAGCAATAGCATTGATAGTGTTATCGCTAGGCAAACGGTTCAGTCGAACAGTCATAACTCCAGATCCATTGATAGACCCAGCAATCACCACGGACTTGGGATATTTCTCCACCGGTCTAGATTCACCAGTGAGCATAGACTCGTCAACCTCAGACGACCCATTGATGACAGTGCCGTCAGTCGGGATTCTGGTGTCAGGGAGAACTTTGAAGGTGTCGCCGTATTGAAGAAGTCGGGCGTCAATCTCACGTTCCGTTCCGCTGTTTTGGTCGACAAGGATGGCTGTCGATGCCTGAAGTGACCGGATAGAAATGGATTCAACAGCTCTCTGACGAGCGAGAGCGGCAACCCATCGACCAACCATGATTAAGGTGACCAAGAGAGTGCTCGTTTCAAAAAATTGACCAGTGGACAGGGGCTGCTCTGCAATAAGGTACCCAAAGGAGACCACCGAGAAGATGTAGGCAGCACTAGTGCTCAAGACGATCAAGAGGTCCATCTCGATAACCCTCGAGAAAACGAGAGCCTTTAGGGCTTTGGGATAGAAAGGCCCCGCTATGATAACCTGAACAATCGTGGCCAAGGCGAGTGAAGCCGAGGCATACGCCACCTCCCTCTCAGGAAGCGGAGCCCATGCCATGACCAGGACCGGAATTGTTAAAGCAGCGGAAAGAAGCGTCATGTATCCGACATGACAAACATGCTTGCTGCCAGCCTCTAGCGAAGGGTCACCGCGCGGAGGAGCAAGTTCCATTGGCCGGCCCCAAATCTTCTCGGTGAGATCTCGAGCTCCCACGATCTTCGGATCAAACGCAACTCGCACGGTCTGCTTGTCCACGGGTGCTATATCAAGAACTCCGTCCGGCCACGTCTGACTAATGAATTTGGAGGGCTCATCGTGGACGATAAGATCTAAGCTAGATCCCTGGTTCTGGACTTTTTCGCACTTAAACTCAGTTGTTCGCTCTAGATGTTTGATGACATCCTCTACCGAACTAAGGCGAAGATCGATGTTGAACTCGGCGCGTGCGAGAACCAGACTGGTTTTCAGGTCTTTGACGGCAGGGACGGTAGCGAGGGTCCGGTTGAGCTTTGTCTCACAACCAGTACAAGTCAAGCCAGAAATGCTAAGAACAACATGCTCCTTGCCGGTGCCCTGATTCTCTAGATCGGTGATAGCCTGGTTCGGGGCTTTCTCAATCTCCAACCCAGGATTAGCTGCAGCAGAGGCGTAGCAAGCATCGGTGCAAGAGCGTGGAGGGCTGACCGGCTGCTTTCCGGCTCCGCAAGAGTCGGTGCAACTAGTCTTTGAAGTCTTCAAGATATCCTGCTTCGGTGGCTTGCAGCAAGAACCAGAGGAGGTGGCATTGGAGGGCTTTTGAGTAATCGTGTCCTTGCCTTTACCGCAACAAGACCCTGCACATCCGCTAGTTGGAGGTTCAGCAGTAGGCTTGACCTTTTTGGCTAGGACTTCTTTGATACTGTCTTCCGTGCAGCAAGAGTCGTCAAAGTTGCCCTTCCGGGAAGGTTCCTTGACAGGTTGCCCCCCAGAGCAGCACGACTTCTTGTCCGTTGGACAAAATGAGACAAAACCGGGATCCGCGAGGGGTTTCTTAACAGACCTGGCGCTTTCACCAGAGCCCCTCCGCAGGCGAAGACGGTTCTGCGCGGCCTGGTCCTTAGTAAGGGAGCCGTTACTACTGCAGGAATCCAGCGAAGTACGAAGAAGGGAGCGAGCAGATGACTTCCGGAAGCACTGCTTCCTGTCCAAAGTCTGGCGCTCGCGAATTTCACAGCAGGTTTCCTGTCCAAGAGCAATGAGAGCGCGGCAGATACACCCCAGGGCTTGTAGAGTAGCGCCGTAACGGTCGAGGGCGGAGAGATTATGCTGGCTGCATGCCTTGCGGTCGGTAGCTCCATCACAAGCTAAGGATTATTAGCAATCTTTGAATGCCATTCCCAAAGAGCGGGTACTCACTGTTTGACTGGCCGTTTGGGCCGGGTGCAACCGCAGTACTCATCTCGCATTCCCGCAAAGCCAGGAGGTCAAGGCAAAAGGTGTCGCAGCATGGGCGGACTTTGCCACGGCAGCAATCAGGCCCGTCGGCATCATTCTCGGCTTTGTTGCCCGAGCATTTACCCGGAGAGCAGCAACCGTCCGGTTTCCTCTGGTTGAGCTTTCCATGAGCCGGGTCCGTGGTGTCGACAGGCTCAGCGTCATCGTCATTGCAGTAAGTATCCTGGCAACTGCTCGTTTCCTTACTCGGCGCCGTGGTTGGCGTAACATCAGGCTCGGGGGCTGGAGCCAGTGGGCCGCAATCATTGCATTCCATTATTGAAGTGAGCCTTTGCTTTCTGTCCAATTTGTCTGAATTTGATGTCTTGTCTTGTTGAGTTTCTGGAGATCGTATCTGGTGGTGGTTGTGGAGGGGTTTTTCGCCGGGGGAAAGGGGGAACAGGAAATGCACGTGACTTATGGGTTGGGCAGAGAAGGCGCTAAAAACGAGCAGCTAGAATTTTCCCAGTGAGGTAAAATTCCGAGAACAAGAATATTAACTACTGATTTTAAGTGAACATAAAAGTTAGCCGAGTGCTGAAGTTCGAACTACTTGTTGTACCCGGTCTTCCAATACATATTATAGTACCCTGCGCGAATTCTTCTAATCCGAGTATTTTCTCGTGCTTTTCTTGCTGCTTACATCCATGGCTTATCCGTCACTCCAAAGTAGGCGTGGACAAATAAAATGTGTTTTGCGCTTTAAGAATGGCAAAAGGTGCCTCAAGGAGCCTGGTTCACGATCACGCTCGCTGCAATCCTTGCCTCGCTATTTCTTTTGTGGCGATACGGCAAAGAACAGCAATGGTTCGCCGAAGCTGAGGACAGCTTCCCCACATCACAAATGTCCCTGTCCAAACGATACGGCGACCTTCCAGTCAGCATCACCCGCGGTATTGGGATCTTCTTCGACAAAGCGGGCGAAACGACCCTGATCGTGTTCAGCCAGTTTGTGCTTAAGCTAACCTCTTTGCCCGAGGTGATTGTGTTCTTCATCTCCGCCCTCTCGAGCAACCTTCAATCGCTGCTGAGAATCGATTTACCGTGTCGCGTTTGGCCGTTCCAAATTGTTACCGGCTGGTTGTTCGATACGGATATAATGACGAGATCATCACGCCCAACTTGGTGAATGTGATCGTCGACCAGGTCCGGAAATATCTAACGTCAAGAAGTGCCAGCGTGCCCTTAGGCGAAGAGGATGAGGGAAAGGATTCTGTGACTCCTGACAGCCCGACGGCGGAGGGCAGCAGAGACGCCCGCGCCTTCCTCGGTTCTGAAATCGCTAATCTGGATGTGGCATATTCACATAAAGTGCTCTATATCATAGGGAAGGAGCAGATGAAAATCAAGCCCAACACAACGCGCGTCCGAATGGCCTTGCTACATGTCTCTTTGTGGATCCGGGATAACACGAGGAACAAAATGGCCAACCTCCGGCTGCCAACAGATAAGCTGATTGAAGTAGGATTTCTCAAAGAGATATGAGTGTGGCGAAAAGCGATCTGGATGAAAAAATGCGCAGGACGAGAACTGATTCAGAGATACCCTTCGAAGAACAGCCACACTAAAGCTTGCCCGTGGCTGAGCCTTAACGAGGTCTTCAGTGACCGATGTCTCCGAGCCTTGAGTTCGAGTCTAACGCTGGTACAATTCTGCAGTCTTAAGAGTTCAGATATTGCGGCTTCAGTCCTATCCCCATTGATTGTGAGGCCCAACATGCAGCAAGTGATACAGTAGTATCTGTTATGGATACTATTCTAAGATGTGTGACGCGGATGTATGCGTGGGCATTCGTATCCAGGAGACGGTCAGGTACATGTTTTGTCCGCAGATGCTTCCGGATTTTGGACTTTTCTTACTTCACAATTAGTATGTGGCAGAGTCTTCCGCTAGGGAAAGAAAGCTGACTTGTTAGGGCTCCTATTACCCAACGTCAAGGTTGATCACAGACCGAGACCTGGAGACAAATGAAGGCACAACTGTCACTACTGCGTGATGAGGATTTCAAAACGCAAATACTGCGGGCCAGCCTATCCACATATATGTTATTAGTCTTCATTTTCCCCGTTATATTCCATAAAATGTCTTGAAGATGGTTGGTGCGTGACTTTGATCCCATATTCGCAATGCTAGTACGTAACTTGACAACAGCCGTGCTAGGCCGAGTTTTGTACTATATAACGTCGCTAGAGCGCTACTTTCGTAAAGTAAGAGGGAAACCGTGGCGTGCCGCGAAAAAAGATTTGAGAGAACCCTTCATGGGAAGGGCCTCTTGCCAATCCGTCACAGGCAGGGATGCCTCTCTGGATCGGCCAGATCGTAGGGCTGACCACGCTTTTCCCTCCTCTGTAAGCTACCACAAGGAAACCTGCTTCTCTGGATCGACCAGATCGTAGGGCTGACCACGCTTTTCCCTCCTCTGTAAGCTACCACAAGGAAAGCTGCTTCTCTGGATCGGTCAGATCGCAGGGCTGACCACATTTTTCCCCCTCTGTAAGCTACTGCAAGCAAGTCTGCCTCTCTGGATTTTGAACATCGTCGTCAAGCTAGCTCTTTTTGTCAATCGTTCAGATCATCTGAGTTCAGCAGAGATGCCTTCCTCACGCGACAGGTTGCGTTCCGTTGATCACGCATCATAGGAGCTACTTCCTGTAACAGTGTCACTAATCATCGAAGCAATATCTCGATCATCCTCGGTCCTGAAATGGTCCGAAAATCATCATCCAAGGCTGCCAAATACCCTTGCCGGAGCCTTGCACCCATGGGGCAGATTTAAAGCCCCTGTACAGCCGCGATGGTCCAGAAGCGAAGTGTGAAAGCACCTGGAGGCGCCGAGGTTCGACGATCGACTAACCGATTGACGTGTGAGGTTGCGGATCAAGGGCAAAAACGCCCCATCTCAACTGCAATGAGGAAAACCGAGCCGAAACGAGGCCGGGCGGAGGAAGGCACTCGAGTCACCGTGGGCCACATCACGGTTTCTGTAAAAGCACGATTACCAGGCGCCAGTATCCGCCTCCTGCCATTCACCGCCTCCTGGCTCTTTTTGCCATGGGCCACATCACTGTTTCTCTAAAAAGCATGGTTACCAGGCGGTAGTACCTGCCTCCTGTTACTCACCGCCTCCTGCCTCTTTTCACCGTGGGCCAGGCTTTCTGGAGAAGCTTCTCCGTTTTTGTCAGCGGTGGAGCTAAGCTAGCTAACTAACTAACTACCCGTGGCTAGAGACCCCTCCCGTTGGACTTGAAGGTTAAATGGGAAGGTGGTCTCCAGCCACGGGTAGATAACTAACTAATCACTTCCAACTTTGTCAGCACAATAAATGAACATTGAAAACCTTTCTCCCCCAGCCATATCTAGGTTTCGTCGTAGCGAGAGGCCTCCATGTAAATGAGGGCTCATATGGAAAAGCTCTCGTTAAGGGCTTTTTTAGCTATTGCGAAGACTTGATTGGCCCAAATTTACTCCCAGCTCCACTTTGGAGTACCGTAACTTAATCTGCCTACAATGATCTGCGCTAATACTGTACTGTACCTGCACGAAGTACTCTGTACTCCTTCATTCCTATTGTTGGTTCTGGCCGCCTCATTCATTTTCGAGCTCAAAGAGACTCACGAGGACATCATAACGCCTAGCATACAGCCTCTCATACTTCGCCACTTCATCATCAATTGGTGACGCGCGCTGCGCACGCCGATGCCCTGAAACAATGAAGAAAGCGAGAAATATAACAACAAGAGACTGCGCACACGCTCGAACTTAATCTACCTCCCAGTCGTTTCTATACTCGGTGTTCGACTGGGGTAAGAATGTCCTCTGCGCCTCCCCGTGGGCACCGTTCTGGATGTCCCCTTCATCCTGCACTGCCGGGTGTGAAATCCGCTGGTAATCAGGCCTCCTGCTGGCAGATTGCCTGCTCATCCAACTCGTTCGACGGCCGGAAAGCCGAATGAGAGCGATCTATGTAGAGTTGCCGAATATTAGCCACTACTCCATAAACCTCGGTGTGACGGTAAACCTACCTTGGCCGCGAAAACAAAAACAGCCGCTGCAAAAACCATCCAAGAAGTACTCTGCTGGTGCTCTCTCCAAGGCGCGAAGCAACTCCTCTGATATCCTAGCTGCAATTCACATGCATTGTCCCCATGGTTTCGGTCCTTGAAGGGCCATGCCCTATCGTGAAGACTTCGAAGACCACAGCATCGGAACTCATCTTGGATTGAGCGGATAGCGTGCGAATTCTTCGACTGAAAGAACGCCTGCCATTGTTGGTCTAGGTTACATGAGAGAATACCGTCAGGGAAGATGTACGCCAGCGCTACTGTGGCCACAATGGTCGATATGATGGTCTGGATCTGATTGAGTATACCCGATACTGTGCTCCACCAACAATTGCGAGGAGTCTCATGGTCTGACTGCTGGAAAAACACTCGCGTGGCTATCAGTGTGAGTACTGTGATCGGGGATATGAGTGTCGCGGTGGCTGGAACCCAAGTCGGTAAAGGAAGAAGCAGAGCGGCGGTGCGAGCCCAAGATAGCCTGTTCCGCGAGAAGTCTGTTACTCATTATTCTCTTTCAATACATGCTGGCTAGAGATGTGATGAAGAATGCGATAACTCACGCTCCAAGGATCAAGGAGATGGCCCCTAGTGGCGAAATTTATCATCGGAGGTCATAACCAGGTTGGATTTTCAATATCTTACCACAACCAACACGATATAGAGGAGGGTAGTTGTATCTATCTTGAAGGACATCATTTTAGCATGTGGTCTGCTCTTTTTGGGCGACGCTTAATTGGAATGAGGAAGATGAGTGAATGTGCGCGGTGCTCGCTGAGGTGGAGAACATGGGCGGGGGTTGAGTAGTGAGAGTGAGAACGTTACAGGACGTGACCATATTTGGTTTTAGCGTATCCCTTACTCTCAAAATGCCACTAGACCGAAGTTGGCAACACCTCAATTGAATTGTCTATACTTGATTGGCCTATTGTTAGTCCTTGCTCCACTTTGGAGTGCCATAACTGTCTCCATAAGTATGATTGTAGTAATATATTGCAAGTTCAGACAAAGAGCGCTCGCCAAAGCATGGGGATGCTGGGATGCTATTCCAGTTCACCAAAGGATAGCATAACTTGATTATTGTGACGATACTCGATCCATTAGCCATCAATATCATCACGTTAGCACTCTTGAAGACATTCATTATGAAGGAGGAAAAACAGAAACGGGATGGGTAGCGAGAGTAACCAGGTCATGCATCACATGTGGTATGTGCAGCGATATTGCTGTTCAGAATTTATCGAAGCTATCCAAAGATCCGACCCTTTATCAACAATGAATTACTCAAGGTTGCTATGTAGTCCTCAAAATGGCTAGGTAGTCCCTAGTTACGCGTCGCCAACTGGTCACTGTGAATAGAGTTGTCTGAGATACTTGCCTACTGTAGTTCCACTGCGGATCCTAAGAGTATCTCGCAACTGTATCGTTGCTATGCTAAGCCTTACGCGGACTCCAGTCCTATTGATTATCTTGCAGGACGTCCCAGAAGTGCACGCCAAGTAAGTCTGTCATAAAGTAGTGATACTAAGTGAGCTCCCCCTACTGTAGGTTGGGTTACCTTAAAGATGAACTGTGAAGTGTAAAGTACCAAAGGTAGTAACCAAGTAACAATGTGAGATTGATCGCGAAGAGCTAAAGACATGATGCTTGAATGAGTGTCCTTGTATATCCAGCGGCATCCAAAATGTGATATTGGATAGCAATGACCCTTTCCACATCAATCCAATTGAGTAACCATAAGTTCGACTGCAGTATACCTGCATACTTCAGCATATAGCATCTGTGGTGTGAAATGCCTATCGTGAGTCTCTGGAAACGGTCTCTTCTCTGGTTTCCTGCAAATCACGATCTGTCATCACGGTCGGAGCCGGGTAATGAGAGCTCTGACTGGTCAGCGTACTGCAGGATGATGTCATGTAGTTTACATACCAATTGTGAAGTAAGAAAGGCCCAAAAGCCCGAAGCATCTGCTGACAAAATATGTATCTGACCAGTCTCCCGCATGCGAATACCTATGCACACATCTGCATCACACATCTTGCTATATTCAGACGCCTTCTTCATCATGTTTGTCTTGCGACGGTACTGTTTTTGACGAATTAATTTTCTTTTAGAGAGATTATTGGATCGAGCTCTTTCCAAAGCAGCCATTGGAAGTTGATGTCTTGGAGTTTCTTGAATGGAACAGCACCTGTCAGACAGGGGGCTGAGAGTGGTGCTTTTGAGGCTGGTTAAAAGGAGAAGCGTAATGAATACAGGCTCTACAATACAATCAGGTTGCGAAAAGCGGATTATTTGAACCTTCGATACGGAAAGAAAGACATGATATTTCTCACAAAAAGAAACTGTGGTCTTGTGTTGTTTTCACGTTATGAAGACGAAAATGGCACGTTAACCGCCCTCGTTAAACTGCGGTCACCATATGGGTCTCTGGCTCATTTTCACAAATGGGGGTGGGCAATAAAATCTTTGTAAACAAATCGGTGACAGGGTTGAATCATTATTCCAAGGGGTTTTCATTATTGCCCCCGGTAAATTGATGTACAACGTAATAGTGTACAAGCAGGTAACTGGTATGTTCAAATCGCCCTCTTTGCGACATAAAATGAGTTGTAAGGAAGTGCTACAGTACGATCAGTTAATTCCGAGAGACAGTGCCCGGATTTTGACCCCCTCAACTTGAGCTGAGAATAAAGAAACGTTCAAGTTAGGCTGCAGTAGACTGTTGCGCCCAAACGGTGAAGGGAGCAAATGGCCCGGGTTGGTTATTTCGGGAAGTGGATTGCCGTTCCCAAATGGTGGAGGCAGCGGGACACCAAAGAGTGTCGCAGAGACTACCTAGCGAAAGCGGTCATTCCTTTAGGCAAACAGAGCAGAATGTGGTGCCCGTTCTTTTGTACAACTGGGTAGGCAGTGTTTATAACGATATTATGCTCTTTATGAGTGTTTACGTTTATCGTCATTTCATCGAACGTGGCTATTTGAGGGTGATTGACTGTCACATTAGTTAACTGACTATGAGATGGTGAATAAATAACTTGAACGTGCCAGCGACCAGGCCAGCCTCCCGGTAATTTTGCCATGTGTACTAAGGGCCGATCTTGCCAGGTAAGTACTGTAAACATTTCAACAGTACAATGCGTATACATAGTAGAAAATTGAAAGTCTGTATAAAAGCTGAATTTTGGTCAAGTGCATTGCCATGCCCGGTCGCATCCGAAAAATAAACCGATGTGGCCAGAAATAAAATTGATGAAGACGGTTTACTGTAGAGATAAGTTCAGTTGACCATCAACACAGAGATTCAACTTACAGTACGCTCAAGGCGAGGAAAAAATTATGCGGGCTCGTGAAACTGTGACCGAACCTTAACGAAGGCTGGCGTTTGAAAGGGAGGTTCAGAGGTGTCAGGTCAGGACTTTTGGTCAAGTGTACTGCTGTTTCAAAACCCAGCGAAAATAGACTGGTAACCGTAATGGAATTGATAAAAGTAGTACTGAGTACAGAGTTGAAATTTGATCACCCGCTTATGAAGAGGTTTACCAAGAGTTTGGTCAACATAAGGAAATGTTGAAATTGTCATCAAGCTTCCAACGCTCTTCGTTGTTCAAAAATGGCACAGGGTATGAGTAAAAAGATTGGTTAGCCAGAGAGGCCTTCACCACATCATGGGTCCGTGCGCTTCCTAATAGTTTCACACCCCCATTTGTCTGACGAGAAATTATTTCAACCTCTTGTGAAAGGGCAAATTCCGACCCATTCCGAGCCGTCGGGCCAAACCGGAGAATTCGTATTTCAATCGTATGCCTAACTTTTGACCTGCCAACTTCAACACTCAGCGTCGCCGAACTAGTTGTGTTCGAGTTGGCCTGCGTTAGCAGTGATATGCTCTCTACCAGAGCAGTCCCTATAGGACTGGCTGATATGGTAGACCGCGCGGCCGCATTGTTCAATATTAAGCCCATGTATTCTTGAAGGCATATGGCCTCTACTTTGACTTAGGTATCCTGAATCTCCACTAAGCCCCACTGATTGCCACCGATAAGGCTATGTGACGTCATTGCTGTGGCTCATCGTGTTTTAGAGATGGGCCAACGGTCTTTGCCTCGTGGCAGTTGTCAAAATAATGGCTTAGCAGAGCACAAAAAAAGGAGACATGGAAACCGTGATGAACTCACGAAGCCGCCGATATTTCATTATTTCGAAACTAGTATGAGATACCAATCCCAAAGACACTCAACTCACTCCCATGAGGACCTGCGGCTGATTTTGGAAACTCTACTGGAGGCTCCAGGAGCAACAAAGCTCCCTGGGCCAACTTCCACGTTCCGACGTATTTGTCAGCCAAGACAAAAACTCGAGCATGGAGTTGGAAGGGCAGAGCATGACGATGGCGGCGTGTTGGGTCTTCCAGCTCTGTTTGAACTGTTTGCATAGAATATTCTATTTAGGGATGGAAACCGGAGCCGTATGGGGCTTTTGTGTGCCTGGTGCAAGGAGTTTATTGGCCCATGTTACTCCAAGCTCCACATTGGAGTGCCATAGCTCCCCTCAGTCTCCCTACAGTCGTACAATGATCTGCGCTATATACTCTAATCCGTACTTTCAACGGAGTATATGGCTTTCTACAAAGTCAGCCATTCATTCTGGCTGGCCACCTCGTTAATTTTCTAGCTCAAGAGGCTCACGAAGACATCATGACGCCTCGGCATACTGCCTCTCATTGGGCTTATTAGCGATAGGATCAGCAATGGGATTGCTTACTTCGTACGGAGTATATTTCGGGGAGATGGACTGGAGCAGCGACTATTGAGACTTTAATTCCAAAGGCCAACTACTCCCCAGACATCTTCAGTTGGCATACTAATGTGGTTTTAATACTACCGTCAAGGTTTATTAAATCGTAGTTGATATCTCACATTCCCATCCTTCTGGGGGACCGCGTGGCCAAAATTAGACTTATTATTAGAGGGTCGCTATCCGTTGTAGACCCGTTGCAGTAGAATATCCGTGTCCTCATGTTTACGGAATGACTACAATAACACGCTAACCAATGAGGGGAGAGTGGAAGACTCAACTTGGATCAGTCAGCAAGAGAATACTTGGCTACTTTGAAGTGGAAAAAGGAGTACATCGAACTGGCTATTTCGTAGCTACACGCCAGGCTACATAACCCTGGTTACATAGCCCGCCAGCATACCTAAACCTCTCCTTAGCCTATGGGCGAAACGCCCTATTGCTAGCACGCAGTCCGCTGACGCTTGGCACTTTGGAGCTGCTGGCTTACCTCCGTTAAAACCGAGCAGCTTGAATTTTCCCAGGGGGATAAAATTATGAGAACAGGAATCTTAACACTTCCTAATTTTCAGGTTAGCCGAAAATTATCACAGTGCTAAAATTCACACCGCCTGGGTTTTCCCCTAGCTAAATATTCCCCCGTAGCTAATTTTCTCCTGCTTTAATTTTCCCTCCCTTCTGGTTTTCCTCCCATCATCAATTTCGTCCCATCTTAACTTTCCTCGCTTCTAATTTTCCCATGGACCGAACGGCTTTACTCGGAAGAAAACCTTCTACAGGGGAAAAGCCAAAGTTACTACATAGCCAGCCTAGGGTTGGGTGTCTATGTGGGAGTTCACCCTTGGGGTAGAAATCAAATCCCCTGGGGGAATTTGCCCTTAGGCATCAAGTTTCCCTAAGTTAAGTTGTACCTGACAAAGTTCGTTCCTGAGTTTCAAGGTCCCTGAGGAATAGTTGCCCTACGCTCATATACTCCAGCGAGAGATCATTTTTGCGGTCCAGGGACCCGATAGCGATATACTCTCAATGGTATTTGTATGCATGAAGCGAAAAACAATTTTTTTTTCCTATGCTCTAGCACTCAAAGCGAGAATCAAGGTGATAACCAATAATCAATAATATAGCAAGGCCGGATAGATACCAATCTGCATAGACAATATGATTTCAAAAGCCATAGATTCTATCACTCTATCCTTTTGCTATACGGAGGTCCTTTTTACTTCTTTCAACTGGTGTTGGATAGTAGGAGCCCTATAGGAGTCAGGAAAGTTCAAGCTACCGGAAAGTTAAGAGAGACCGAGAGAACCTACTAATTGAGACCCGAGGAATGACCAAAACCCCGATGAGTTGGCAGAGAAAATAAATACTTCTCCTGACTCTCGAATCCGTATGCCCAAGCAGACATCCGCCCCACACATTTCGCTATACTGTTGCAACTTATTTTCTAGGGTTATCTTCCGCCGGTCTCTTTTCTGTCGAAATGATTTTTTCGTACTAGAAAATTTCGATTGTTCGCGCGGGGTCTCTGCTATTATGATTGTGAGATAAAGAGTTCGATCGAGTTAAAAAGGGAACACCAGGTTCAATGCTACGTACTTATAGCAAGCACTGGGGATGAAAAAGGGCAAATGAGAAAATGTCAAAATGCGAAAATGCGAAATTATGCCTTTTGGTTCCTCAAAAGCCACGGTTTCCCCCTCGAAGACCACGATATGGCACCGTAATTGTTTCAGGGCTAACGGACCACGATCTTGTCTCCATGACTGAGTGGAATAGTATGCGAATCTAGCTAGTCTCTCCACA
Organism: Aspergillus sp. PA3604; assembly: GCA_023624935.1. Lineage (NCBI taxonomy): Eukaryota > Fungi > Ascomycota > Eurotiomycetes > Eurotiales > Aspergillaceae > Aspergillus > Aspergillus sp. PA3604. Next base: position 27,769 of record JAMABJ010000053.1, read on the forward strand.
ATATCAGAAGGTGAGCCGGAGGTGAGCCTAAGGTGAAGATAACAAGGGCATAGTAATTGGAGCTGCGGACGCTAGGCACGTCTCTCAATGCTGTTGGCCTAGGTGAAACAAGCTAACCAATCAGCTTTGACTGATGAGTCATCCTCAGCTCTAACTGGCTCATTATAGGTTGAATCGTCTGCGACACTTTTCTTAGACCCTTGCGACTTCTAAAACGGACCCCTGCAACTAAAGAGGATACCTATACTATCAAAGTGGATGTCTGTGATTACTAAAGTGGTACCTATACGGCTCACTGGAGCTACTGCGACACGCTTTTTGTGCTGCGACACATTCGTGCGACATCCTTTTTGATTCTGTTTCCGATATAGCTCATGAATCATGTGAGCGCCGCCCCTCTCTAGAGCCGCATGTCCGTTTTGAGAATCCCCACTATGCAGACAGGATGGCAATGATTGCTTTTACCCTCTAGTTATTCTTGCGCCGGGAGGGTCGACTGTCGAGTGGCAGATCGCTTCTGGTCAACCCTGCAGGAACTATATGTAAATGTTACGGCGAGGAAGTATGTCGGAAGATAGTCTTTTATGATCGCATAATGTCTGTAGAGTACCTGTAGAGTGCCGAGAGCTTGAAATCTCTGATTAGGTCCCGCAGGACTAAAGACTCCAGCAAGATTGGAGACTCCAGCAAGATTGGAGACTCCAGCAAGATTGGAGACTCCAGCAAGATTGGAGACTCCAGCAAGATTGGAGACTCC
>JAMABJ010000053.1:36772-58445 GCA_023624935.1 Aspergillus sp. PA3604
AGAGTGGCTCGTTGGTCCTGAAGGCGGTCAGCTGACCGCCTTCAGGACCAACTAGCCACTACACCAGCCATACCATGTTTCCTATTTCCTGGCAAGCGATCAAAAGCGCGTCTGTTCAAAGACAATACCACATATTGTTTAAGGCAATTCTTTTTTGATTGGCTGTATATACCGTGTCAATGCTCTGATAGATTTAAGGCCCGGTCTTTAACCTGAGACATGAAGACCACCTAGTCGGGGTGAAGGCGTAGGACTACCTGGCCGGGGTGATTAAGTACCTTCCAAACAAGTGATTAAAAATGCTTTACTCCTTTACCGATCCACCAACTTTGCAAGGTGGAAATTTAGGTAGACGTTATTATCTATCAAAAAATAGCAAAGAGATACTTTTTGGACCTGAAAGACAGTCTGGTCATCTTCGACACTAGTGTTTTTGGGGGGATCCAAATGAGGTCATCCATAGCAACACGCAGAGGAAAGCTTTGAGGATCTAATCTGCCAACCTCGTCATGCATTAGACGCATTGATCGTCGTTTCGGAATATTGACCCTTAAATCATTCCGCATTTTGCGCTTGACTGGGATGTTTGTATGCAAGGTTTTTATGCTGGCCTTTATGGTCGATTTGTTTGTATTGACAGATGAACTCGGTGAAAAACGGCCAGCTTGGACATGCTTCGCACATAATGCATCTGAACTCAAGTTCAAATCTGGGCTTTCTGCATACTTGGAAATAACATTGTGTTGGTAAGGATTCCTCTCAGTTATGACCAAGAACTTATTCATGTACCCTTCTTGGAATCTCCCACCTTGGTTGGCTCTCCTCTCGCTGCAGGAGGACTAGATTGAGCGGTTTGAGTATGTTCAAATTGCTGGCAGTTGCGGTACTTGAGAAATGCCGAAGCCAGAGTAGATTCCGTAAGGAACAAATTCTGTGATTTGATCGACAATTTTCGCTGGCCCATCTTTCGTAATCTGGAGTACTCATGCGAACTGTCTCTGGCTTTTTCTCGTCATCCTCGTCGACAACACTGGAATTGGCTCTAGTTGATCCAGTTGAGCCAGTCAGAACCGCATCGGACATGGCGTTAGCTGTAAACTGAGAAAACCATTGGTCGTTTAGCTTCGTGAACACAGTACTCAAGTAGAAATTGGCCGTTGCATATTTGAAACTCAACATTCTCACCTCAAATACTGCAAAGGGTTTTATATTCCAAGCACAAAGCTGCTGTTCTGCTAGATGGGGCTGATCAGTTAGGGGGTAAAGGTGAACGTGAAGGTCATATATGGTGGTGTCCTCTTCACAACCTCTCAGGATCGCGGATTAGCTTCCTAGGAGTACCAAAGTCTGTCTCTACGAACATGAACCAACCCCACTACCACACGCATACGGTAACATCGGCATTCAAAGTAGCGTACCTCCCAACATACAGAACGAACCACCGCAGTATCTACAGGAGGGGCCCTACCAGGAGCCCGTCCACGGTGCACAATTTACCGCAGACGAGTGATTTTTGTCAAACAGAAGCAGAGGAAGGCCAGGAAAGGCCTAACAAGTCAAAGATACAGAACAATTATTATAACTATGAGTATGGTGTGACTGCTGGAAGCGCGAGAAAGAGGACATTCTGGTCTGGTCAGAGCGAACTCATTCTCAAACGCAGGAAGCAGGGAGACATGTATTGATAGTTGAACACGCTGCATAGCTGCCGATAGGGGCGGCTGGGACAGTCTATGAATCAATCAATCAATCAATCAATCATGAACCAACCCTCCTGGGAGCTATACTGATCCTGGAACTTTAGGTAAAGTTCCCAGAGCAAGCACTGACCATCCTAAGGTAGGCGGAAAGTGATTGATTGATTCATTGATAGTTCTATAACTAATCTAATGCTAAGAGACTCCGGTTTTCCGCCGAAATGAAGCTTATTAGACCAATACAAAAGTTTTGGTCCCAGCATAGGCACAGTCACTCCCAGGAAGGTTTGAAGCTCTCAGGATTGCGGGTTAGTTTGCCTAGGAGTGCAAATTCTGTCTCTGGGAACGTGAACACCCATCCTGGGAGGTATATTGATCCTGGAACACTAGGCAAAGTTCCCAGAAACACTTCCGTCGATCCTGGGAATAGAATTCCCTCAAAATATGGATGAAGAAACCTTTGGGCTGCTTAATGTACATGTTCATTCCTTTCTTTCACAGCCCCGTCGAGTTCAGGAACGTGTCGGGCAGTTCCTGCAACTCTACTGCTGCTGGAACTTCAAGCCGTTCTTAGAGGTCAATAGCGGATCTTCGGGTGATTGAAGTACTTCTGGGATCGCCTAGAGTGTACCTGAGATTGATGTTAAGGATACAGTATACGGAGTACATGAGCTTACACGGCGCTAGCGCTACCGGTTTCAAGAACGTGTAAGTCGACCCCAGGAGCTTTTTGCTCCTGGAGGCTCGATTATAGTTCCCAGGCGCAGGCAAATACCCTCCGGGGAGCGAGTAGTGTCTCTGAGATTGGTGTTGATTGACGGAGGCTTCCAATACACATCCGCGGGTTCATGGTTTCCATGTCTCCTTTTCCTGCGGTCTACTGAACCCCATTTTGACACGAAAACTGCTACGACAAGCAGTTAGGATAAGCTGTCTATCCAGAGCGATGCTAATTTGAGCTTCACTTTCCTACCCAGCCCATCTCTAAAGCACGTTGGGACGGGAAAGAGCTAGAGCAATGACGTCACTCAGCCTTATTGGCGGTGATTAGTGGGGCCCAGTGGAGATTCAGGACTAAACTAAAATGGACTAATGTGCCCTCAAGAATGGATTTAACGTTGAACAGCGCTACTGTGAGGTCTACTTTGTCAGCCCGTCCTACAGAGACTGCTCTAGTGGAGAGCACATCGCTGCTAGTATAAGCCGGCTCGAACACTACTAGTTCGGCATACAACTGGTTCGGCGAAGCTGAGCGTTGAAGTCGGAAGATGAGGAGAGGGGTTAATCTATAGATGAAATATACCGCCGTTCAGAAAATTATGTACCTGTGCTGAAATTCCTACAGTGCCAAAAGTGTGTTCTAAATAGTGGGTAAGCATGAGGTAATTTGTGTACATTTACTTAGTGTTTTAGTTGATGCTGAATAAAGGATCGTTTCCGTGAGGATCGCTCAACGAAGAATATGGGCAAAATGTTTACAAATATGAGGCATGCAAAACAGTGGGTATAATCCATGGGACCCCTAACACCAGTTTTAATTGAGGGTAAGGAATGTTGTTTTAGGTGCAAGTGATTGTCTACTCGGCCTCAATTTTTCTCGGCGGGGATATTCCATTTACAGTACCCGTCCAATTTCCATTAACCTGTTCAAAACTGAGGATGCAGTCAAAGACTACCATGATCAATAGTGGTTCGCATCTATAAATACCATCTCAAAGATCTACTTCAACCCCTCTGGCCATAGGTTCCGTCAGCGATAGCACTTCAGTTTGCCTCGTGCAAGGATTCTATTCTTTAAAACGGGACTTAATTACCCAGATCGGTCAGGTATGTCATTTTAATTTTCCACGACGTCCCTTGGAATGATTGCATGATGTCTAACCGCAAAGACTAGAGCACCCCGAAGCGTGTGGCGCTAGGCGGCCAGGGACAGAGGTAAGCGTATTCTCTCTATTTCAAAAGAACTTCGCTGACTCTTGGCTTTATTGTGTACCTTTTTCACAGCGAAATGACACAACATAATTACCCTTCGAAGTAAAGGGCTGCTATGGGAGGACGGAATGCGGGCGTCGCGATTGATGTAATTGAGATCGTGATCTTGTTATGGTGACTGGACTTGCCAAGGATTTTGAAGATGGACCGAACTTATCTATATACTGACGACGACGCATATTAGGTACCATCGATTCGGCGTATGCCTTGGAACGTGACTAAAATCAATCGTGGCCAAAGGTTTTCTATGCCACAGGCAACAATCCACTCTGAAGTCAAGGAGTAAATCCGTTCCGCAACAGTCCATTCCCCTCGCTAGCTAGCGGGCTCCCTACTATGTTGCTTTCAACTTGCGTCGTTCGTCTATCTACTGAATACTTCTTTCGACAAGGGATGGAGCAAACAATAACCGAAGTATGATGTCAGCTTTGAAGAACAACGAAGGCTTCAAGAAACGGCAGAGCGCCGCCATAGAGAAGCCAAATAACAATCTCAGCCCCACACTCTGTTTGCCCTTTCGATCGCTGACACACCTGTCTCAAGCGATCCGAGGCGAGACAGATGCGACCCTCACGACTAAGCGCGAGGCGACCGACCTAGTGAACCGACTTTGCCTCCAGAGTAGTCCCTTTGAAGCCAGAGAAAATCCAATTTTGGTGAGTGCTGTAGTGTCTTTTGTCTATGAAGGATTATTAGGTCATACTTCAAGATGCTAAAATTAACTAACTCACGAAGGGAAACCTGGCGTCATTGCTCGGGGAAATAGTTCTACCGGAAACCGCGATCCGCTGACATCCGCCTCCAAACGCCGGTGTTAGTGCCTGAGGCACCACTGGAGTCCAGCCAAGTGTCACCTGAGTACGGAGTAAGCTGGTACAAAACAAACATCCAGTTCGCATTACCCCTTCCGCTCCCCGCCCCTGACGGTTCCGTGTCGCAGACCAGACCTCCTACAGCTGCTGACCGGTTTTTTGTCGCTTGATTATGTGCAGAATCTCGACAAGTAATGGAAGATACAATCGCCGAACTACGACGTCAGCTTGAGGAAGAGAGACACGCGCGAGAAGAAGAGAGAAAAGCGCGAGAAGAAGCAGAGCGGCTCCAGGGGGAGGCAGAACAGCAACTGCAACCTAACACACTTCTGCGCCTTCTCGATCGCTGCCACAAATCTTTGTCTCAAGCAATCCGAGTCGAGACGGATGCGACCCTCACGACACAGGGTGATGTGACCGACCCAGTCAACCGACTTTACCCGAAGCGCATAGCCCCGTGGCTTGACTTCCCCCAACTCCAAGAGCAAGTCTGGAGGAAATTCGACCGCACAGATGCCTTTACCTCGCGCCCGCTCTTCCCTTCTGATACGCAAATAGATTATGTCGTTACGAATATCCAGGGCAGGCCGATTTATTCGGAAGCATCCCTTCGAAATTTTGAGCGAGACACAGTGGATAATTTTGTCGAATTGGTTATTAAGGCGTTGCGAGATGATAAGCTCCTTCGATATGAATTTGGTATCCAGGGCCGAGTCACCTTCTATGACCGCGCGAACCCATCTGAACCTTCGCTGGAGAAAAGCTTGGAGCAAATGAATATTCAGGATGCCCAGACTCCCCAACGACTCGCGAACAAAAGGCATAGGAGCGGCAGAGGAAGGGAGGGAGGGGCGGCGCAAAGCCAGAAAAGGGATGGCACCACGCGAAGACGCAACCGGCGCGCGGACCAGTTCTGTGTACACCTTGCGGCTAATGAACGACAAATACCGGTCTATGCAGTGGAATTCAAAGCGCCGCACAAGGTTACAATCCCTGAATTAGTGGCGGGCCTACATCAGATAGATCTGGCTCGCGATGTCATTGACCAGGAAGGCGACACATTCGAATTTTATGCCACCCGCCTCGTCGCCGCCGTGGTCACTCAGATATTCTCATACATGATCGACAGTGGAGTTCGATATGGCTACATCTGCACAGGGGAGGCTTTTGTTTTCCTCCATATCCCGAAAGATGATCCCACAGTTGTTCAATATTTCTTGTGTATCCCGAATCAAGATGTACAGGCGGACGATGAATTGCGCCTCCACCGGACCGCCATCGGTCAGGTACTTGCATTCACCCTTCAAGCGCTGGCCGCCGATGCTCCGTCTCAAGAGTGGCACGATGAGGCACACAAGCTAACGACTTGGGAGGTCGAATATTTGGACGTGTTGAGGGAGATTCCTGAAACTCTCCGTAAGGACCCGCCAGCCTCTAATTATCGGCCCTCGCACTGGAAACGAGATCCAAAAATACATAACACACGCTCTCGTGCTCGTTGCCAACCAGACGCGTCTACACCGAAGCACTCGTCGACTGAAGGCAGCGGCAGTGAAGAGGAATCGCACTCGCCATCTACCGCAGCAGCGTCACGCAGCCGATCGAGCCGCGGCCGAGGCAACAACCGTAAATCACCTAGGGGCAGCGGAAGGACACGAACCGACCGGGACAACAAACAGACTTCTCGAAAAGACGGGCAATCTACACGACCATACTGTACTATTGCTTGCATCCGCGGGATAGTTAACCGAGACTCACTGGATAAGAAATGCCCCAACTGGAAACTCCATGGTAATCTATGTCACTCCATAGGGCCGCAGGAGTTCACACGCCAACTTCATCGTCAACTTGCCCGAGATCGAGACTTTGGGTTTGAACAGCTGCACGTCTGTGGTCGGACAGGCTACCTCATGAAAGCCACCCTCCTTTCACGCGGATACACGGTGATAATTAAAGCTACAACTGTTGAAAAGCAGCATCGCCTTCAAGCGGAAGTGGACAATTATCGCCACCTCAGGAACTTGCAGGGACAACAGATCCCCGTCTGTCTAGGAGCGTTTACGCCACGAGTTTCATATTGGTACCATGGTGAACTAATGGAGCGGATGATGATCCTCAGCTGGTCGGGAAGGAGGATTCAGCACGTCATAAACGATGAGAATTCGAGTTTCTTTCACCAAGAGCGCGAGAAGGCTCTTGCCATACTCCGATCACACGGAGTTGTCCACGGCGACAGTGAATGGCGCAATATGTTGTGGGATGACCTGAGTGGCTGTTTGACGGTCATTGACTTGGAGGATGTGAAATGGTTGAAGCGCCCTCGTGCCCTTGCACCAAGGTCTGGAAATGCGCGACGTGGTCATCCTGCACCTGCGGGAAAATCCGGTCAAAGGTTCCTGTACAGCTCACCCGCTGTCTCCACGTGACACCATCGGGGCCTGGGCTACACCTCATTCGATTTATGGTCGCATGCCCCAATAAAGATGGGGAGGAAGTATGCTCCGAATTTGAGACAGTCAAACCACCAAACAGATTGCTTATGTGTGTGAACATGAATTGCTTCGCGGATGAGCGATTGCGTATTCTACTATTGGTCGTAAAAAACAATTTGTGGAGATCGGTAGCTGTCGTGTATTCTCAAGATATGTGATGAAAGCTCTCAAAAGACTAATTAATTGGCGCGTCAAACATACAATCCCTAGGAACGACTTTCATGACCAATCTCTTCCCTGAGATTCAACCTTCGGTCGTCCCCGTCCCCTGTTTCTACCCTCGTTCTCTCTTCTCAATATTTTGCTTTCGCCACCCAGCTCTCCACACTAGAAACAGCATCATAGGGTGACTTCTTGCGCTCCAAAAGAAATGATAAAACTTCGGCCGGACTGAATACTTGCTCGGGCATCTTGCTGGCAAAATCACGAGCAAGCCCCTCAACCGTCTCCTGGTCAAATTCCTCATTACATTGCTTTTGGTTCGGCAACTGCTTGAAAACCGTGTGGAAGAGCTGAGTCGAGATGTTCTGATCGGCAAGTTTGAAATGAACTTTCTTGTCTGAACGGCCAGGCCGAATCAGGGCTTCGTCCAGATGTTCGATATGATTCGTGGTCATAATGAGTATCCGGCCCTCTTGAGAAGAGACACCGTCAAGCACATTCAGAAGTCCGGATAAGGTGACTGCTGACTTTGACTCGTTATCTTGGTCTGCGTCGACGCTGTCCCGACGTCCTACCCCAGCGGTATCCACGTCCTCTAGCAGAACAATACAACGCGGCGGAAGCTCAGCAAAAAGCCTCATCAACGTGGTGTCTGAAATATTTGACAGTTGCAGTGTATAAATATCCAGTTCGTGTTTCCCTGCAAGTGATAGACTGAAGCTGGACTTTCCGGTTCCAGGGGGCCCAAAGAGAAGATAGCCTCGTTTGTAGGGAATGCCCCGCTCTGCGTACCAACCTTGCATATCTTGGTCGAGAAACTCGTCCACATCTCTTAATATGTCATCCTTTACCTCGTTGTCCATAATGACTGTGGAGATAGGCCGAACTGGTCTTAACCTGGCCTTCTTCCACTCCCCTTCGCGGTTCTCGAAGACAGAGACCTTTCTTTGGGTATTTTTAATATACTTTTCTCGACACTCTTCAATCAGACTTTTCAGGATGTTGGCATTAAGACCAATGGAGGAGATACGGATATCCTCTCGATGCTCTTTGACATCACAGTGAAGAACGAGCAAATGTCCGTTATACCAAAATAGAAACGATCCATCCCAAGGAGAAAAAGTCAAAGGCTTTTTCTTTGTCGAATAGAGGTTGTTTGTCCGTTGAGTGGATCTCACACGAGCAATCAATGAATGGGCATTGTGCACAAATGGTTGATCAGCTATCCAATCAACTAGCATGTCGTATGCTTCGTCGTAGTATGAGACATAGATTGTCGAGGCTTCAGACTGTCAGACTCATCCTATCACAACAGGAGGCATACGAACTGAAGTAACTTCTCACTATCTCCCAGATATAGCGAACTGCATAGCGGGCGAAGAGGACGAACATGCCGAAAGTACAAAGAAGTCGGGTGTAGCTGTCCAAGTTCCCGGCAAGCAGCTGGTGTGCGGAGGCAGAGGCCATACTGAAACCGGGGAAGATGACATCTATAAGAGACATTTGGGAGGGGCCGTGGTAGGAACCACCGTTGATGGCATTCATTGTAGAAAATGACAATAGTTTCCAAGAAATAATGATGGGTGCAGCTAGATGTATGGTGCTATACCGTTTCTTTGAGAAGATGATTGCGGCTCATAGCTACTTGACGGTTCATGTTCCTTTATATGCTCGAGATCAAGGAAGAATGAATGCTCGAGTACAGAACTTCCATATGCAACAGCGCCAATCTCGGCCACCGAGCCCCTCATCCATAACATTCATTTTCACAGAAAAGCAACGTGCGTATGGCTGCACCAACTGTCTTGGGAAAGGTTCGTCATAGTCACATTCTCAACTAGGATTGTATTGCCTCTATCAAGGTGCTGTTCCCGCAAATGTTGCGGTGTGAAAGACGTGTATAGACCAAACAATGTCAAAATATCCTGCAAATGGAGGCAAAATGCTCGAGAAACTCGCCCCATCACAAGGTCTGGCCCCATTTGCACATGCAGTGGTCGTGCATTGCAGGATCACAAATCCCTGTTGACTGGGCGCAGCTGATACCCCGCTCTGGTCCAAAATGCCTTAAAGGCTGGGCAATTTGCCCACATTACTCGAGCTAGGTCTACCACTCCATCTTTCGACCTTTTTTCCCTGACAGTCTTCAGCAAACCTTCCCATATTATGAATACCTACATTCAAACGATCGGCTCCCTAGATGACTTCGATCCTCAGGCTTTGGCCCCGAATGATTTGGAGACAACTCTAACGTCTCTGAAGCAGCTGCTGCTGAAAACGGAGGCTGCGAAACTATTGTTGCCTGCAAAGGAGACATCTTTCAGTCGTGTTGCACTGGGGAGACTATCTCATCTGCTTAACTTGGTCTTTAGGCCCGACAAGCGGCACGAACCGAAACTGGCAGCTCTTAGGGAATTGGACTCTGTGTCTTTAATCATTTGTGGACTGAGTCTTACCCAAAAGGCCATCGAGGTTATGCGAAAAGAACTTTTTGACACCTTGCTCGAACAAGCTGTTGTCGCATCTCAAACAACTGTGAAGATTATCGCCAAGAGCGATGAAATAAACAAGGTAGTTCTGAGCTCATCAGCCGACGAAGATTTTCTAAAAAGCAGGTTCTATCTTCCGTATATCTTGCAATGTAGCTAACAAGGCAATAGACTATATCAGTCTGAGACGAGTTGTTAATGGCACTATACGACCAAGTCTTCAATACTCTCTCAGCGGAGGACCATCCTGGTGTTATACTACAATCATCAAGCCTGAGTCCATGCTAACTACATTTCCTCGGTTGCTTATTAAGGCTGTCCGCGGCTACGTCACAGCTTTTCTCCCATCTGAGGGATCTACGGACGGGTTAATCAGAGTTATGATTATGTTTGATCAGAGCCTCCTTCAAAATCTGTTTGGATGTGCAGAGAGCGATACAATGGCTGCTGGTAAGTGACTTCCATGTCGCACTTGGCTAGTACTGACTTAGAGCAGAGCGTTTTTCGGTTGGTTGCGCTGTCAAGAACCAGATAGCTGTGGCGTTCGGAGATGATGTTTTCGAGGCTATTACAAGCAGTCAAGCCTGGAGTCAGGAAACCGGGGAGATTGAGACTAAATGTGTGAAGGCAGATATATATCCAGCACAACTCATGATGATCAGTCTGACTGTTGGCTGGACATCATGTTACAATTTCGTAAATTCAATCTACCGGTCGTGATTTCGCCGACCCACCCTTTGCCCTGACCCGTATGCCTGGCGGTAGCTTCATTTGTCCACTCCCCTCTGCCCGAAATAGGGTCGAGCCATCCCCATTCTGAAACAGTATCTCCTCGCAAGATTCGCATGCAAAGAATTGTTCTTCGGTCAGGGACGCATCGATCTGGTGAGCGGCTTTCCTATCAGACTCTTGAAATGTGGCGGTGGTAAAATTTTGCCAGCGGCTCGCCTGCTCAGGTCAGAAAGAGTATGCAAAATACCGGGACATATGCCATACCAAGTCGGACTGTGTCACCTTCGCTTCATTTGCCATCCGAAAGGATCAGCGCACCAAGACTAGTGCTCGCGGGGGGGGCCCCAAAATGATCGAACCTGGTCGTGGGAATTCGAATGTGTTGGAATTCGAAACGTGCGTTCTTCGGGTATAAAGTTGACCGCTGCGATTCACTAAGCATGTACGTATCGTTGCTTTGATTGTGAGATGTTGTGATTAATATGGACGTCGTCGGCTGCCCGGGTTGAGGGTATCAGGAGGTTGGTCGTTTGAGCTTGTTAGAGGGGCAGAAGGCGGGGGAAGAATACATGATTACTAAGACTGCCCGATCCTGCCCGATCCTGCCCGTCCTGCCCCAAGTTGGGCATTCATACTTCGCAGTTTCATCTTGAACGAACCAGAGAATGCTAAGTCATAAATCAAGCCGTCAGGTTCCCGTGCGAGAGAATCTCATTTGATCCCAATGTATCTGCCTGCTCTGTCAAGCCTGCAGGAGTAGGAACAGTCAACAACAACGCTGTATCAAGCAAGACAGGATAGTTCAAAATATGACCGAGATTGATGGTCAGAACTTCCTCAAAATCATGGCAAAATGACCGAGGTAAGTGGTGCATGCATATTGAGCAGGAGGTAGAATACTTGGCAGATCTTGTGTTCGCTATAGTCAATTTACCTCGACGCTTAGACATTTTGCCCCAAAATTCCTCGCTCCGCAGCAGGTAACTCATCCTATTGTCCTGTACCTCCCTCCTGGGTAGTTCTTGGGTTGGATTAAATAGAGTCAAAGTGGTTCATCCAAGCCTAAAAAATATATAAAACCCTACGGTAGCCAAGCTCAGAAAAAGTATAGGTGCGGTTTTTTCTTCTCCAAACAAAAATTCAAGAAAAAGATGTATTCTGAGGCGGTTTTTCAACTGGCTGCATCCGCAATAGCATCCTTCTGCTGTGGAACAAGTCTTCTTATCTGGCTCTTCTCCATCAAGGCTTTCAGCCTCCCAAGATTGAACCGTGAATTTCTCATTTCCAGCCAACTTATTATAGGCGGTGCCGCATTTTTGGGTCTGATCGCATCTATTCCGCTCCTACTATTTGAATTGAGGCGGACGAAAGGTAAATGATCCAGCCCCCTCTTCTCAATCCCTATCGTGTCTAACTCTATTCCAGACCTGTTTTGGCCAATACTACAACAGGAAATTGGCAGTGTTGTTCTTTTACTCAATTTGAATGAGGTAAGGGCGCTTAAATAGAAGGAGAGCGACACTGACCTTTTCAGTACCTATCTGTTTCTACTTTGCAATCCTCATTAACCCATATGATATCTGCCCTGTTATTGGTGGGAGCAGTTACTGCTCTATCACTTTCCTTGTATTTTCCGGTGCGTTTCAAAAGAGAATTTCTTGTCTACCGCAACAGCATAATTGACCCAAATTGCAGGAGCATCACAGAGCGTTCATTCTATCATATATGATCTTAAGCTTGGCTAGTCTAGGCTTCGTTCATGCTCAAATTATTCGGGCCTGGGTCATTTGCATGAAGCCATGCTGTACGCAAATAAGTACTTACAAAATGTTTTGGCGAGGGCCAGATCTCACAACTGCGAGACACCAACGAGCTTTGTGGGCAGCATCTATTGGCTCAATGGGGTTATTCCTTGTTTTATCAGGCTTGACAATCATTGCCTGTATAAAGCCCAAACTGCAGACTCAACTTGCGACGGTACGTGCATTGTTTAGTCCATCATGATACGCTACTCACATGCTGCATAGCTCCAAATTACTACAGTAAGCCTAAGAAAGGCGGCAGTCTCATTCTACATTTTCCGAGCCCCAGAACGCAGTATAAACATCTTACTTTCGCATGGACACGTTTAACAATAAGAAGAGAATACACAAACACAATTTATTAACGCCCGGCGGCCAAGCGGAAAGGGCAACCAACTATCACTGATCTATCAATACATGTCCTAATGTACATATGCCGTATCTCTTTGGAGCCCATACATGGATCCTTTCAGTATATGTCCTCTCAACTGTTGATATCATACGGATCCTTGCGGTTAGTAATTTTTATTAGTAGACTGGCCTGAAGGTGCTCCTTCAAATGGCGCCGCAAAAGTCTGAAACCAGCTGATGTATCACGTTAATTATTCTGCCGGCAAATAGTGGCCGCACCATTCATAAATTGTAGCTAATTGGCGGTACGTTCTCAATAAGGAGGCGGTAAAGAAAGGTACTCGGATGGTTTCAGACTTTGCGGCGCCACTGTAGTAGCATGTGGGGACTACAGCACAGATACACCTGTGTTACGGGAAAGTCAAGATTATCACCATTTTATTTAAACCGCATGGAAGAGATAGGAGAGTCAATTATTCACATTCTCTACTCGAGGCTGCCCTAAATCCTGGTAAAATGCCCAGAGCACATGTCTCGTGTGCTCAGGTCTTCGCAGCAGCAGTGAGTCATGCAGCTCCCTCCATTGGACGTGCGCAACACGCAACCTTACCCCGCTCTGGTCAATGTTGCTCAAAAATTAGGCATTTTGCCCATAGAACCTTGTCCGTAGAATGCACCTTACCTATCCGTCTGTTTTTCCTCTCAGATTCTCTGCACAGACCTAGTCAGTGGCAGTCAGTGACAGGGTTCCCCTCTCCAACTCAACAAATTTTGAACCACTCACTCACATGCACGCAGCCATCGATGAAAGATACTGCACGGTAGGCCGAAAGAGAAAAAATACGACTTCATCCACACCCAAAATGGAGACGGATGGACACGCGCTAGTGCACGAGTTATCACAGCGCTAAGGAAATGTTAAGTCACATCCCTCAAGAGACTCTCACTACAAGCCGAGAATCACGTCAGCATATGTGTAAATGGACAGAGCCGCATTTTGAGCCTAGCTCGTGGCAAAGGGCCCATTTTTGTTCCTCGAGAGGATAAGTACAGAGTGAATTCCTCTGTCATTTCATAAACTCGGTGCCTTTCAAATCTTGTCTTTGTTGGCAGAATACAAATTTCATTAAACCCCTGCAGCAAGACTTCTACGCAGAATGGCGGCTCAAGTTGCGAAATATTCCGTTCTTCCTCGACTTGATATGGCTCTGGAGATCCAGGATTTCCGCGCAAGTGGTGAACTGTATGAAATCCATCTTATCGTCCATTGGCATCTTCCTATTTGTTAAGGACCCAGCAGCTGACGCCTATAGGTACAACACGCTTCTTGATGACTCCGACCAGCCACCCGTTTCTGAAGAGCATATTACAGACCTTGCGGAAATGTTCGTCCGTCACAATGCCGACAAGGTTCTTGGGATTCACTTGATCCACGGCCACTTCAAGATTCCCAAGAACACCGTCATGCTTGGGTCCAACTTCGAAAACCCTTCCCTTCGCTGGACTAAAGTCACCGATATTGAAGAGATTGATCCCTCCCGTGTCCATGGACATATCTTCGCCCTATATCAGGGCGGGCTGTGTGCTTATGAGCTACAGGACGGGCCTCTTCCTGATTTGTCTGGCGTTGGCCCGGGATTTCTCGACGAGTTCATGAACTACATTATCAAGAAAAATCTTACAAGTCTCATTGGTCTCCAAATTCTTGGATGCAGTGATGGCTCCATGTCGGAACTCATTCTCGACCAAGCAACTGTCATGGTGGAATCCACCTTTGTCAAGAACACTGTACCGACCCGTATCACTGGCTGGAAATTCGAGGCGAGTGATAGTAAGCCGCGTGTTTGCTCTGCAAATGAAACTCATGCGGTTATGACCTCAGGCAATCACAAGGTCTTTAATGCAGGGAAGCCTCTTCCTAAACTGGAAAATGTCGACGATCTGAAGGCCGCTCTTGCTGTGGTTGGGGTTATTTGATTTGTTCTATTATTGCCCCTTTTATCTCTTATCCCAGTTTTTTTTCCATCGTATTTCAGTGCCCATCGTCTATGCTAAATCCGTAAACCTTGTAGCCGGATTGATTAACAGCCCATCTAGATCACGCATGTTATATGCTCCACTTTCATCATCCCGAATAGGTACTGGCTCCGGCATATTCGCGAGACGACTTGTGAAGCCACGAGATAGCAGTAGTCCCACAATTCTTGCGGATTTGATGGCTCTGATTGTGTCATTGCCCAAACCTCCAGCTTCAACTCTGAACGTGCTCCAGAATATATTCTCCAAAACGACGTAATCGTCATACCGGACCCAGCCTTTCTTGAGATGGACCTTACTTATCAGTCTCTGGTGAGAAAAGAGATTCAAGCCAAATGGTGCAATCTCTGCTTCTGCCCAATCCACAACCCCAACAAGATTGCAAGACATTTCGTTCACAATAATATTGCAAACACCAAAGTCTTTGTGGACTAGCACCATTGGAAGAGAAAAAATGGTGGGTAATGAGTTGAGACACTCCTGGATTGATGGGTGGAAGCGATCTGGGAGAGAAGCAAGCAACGAATTCAGCTCACTTTTGTATCGACTGTACAAGTCGTCGCGGTACGTTTGACCAACATCTTGAGGATGTTTCCACGAAAGGGCAAAGAATCTAACAGGGCATTCAATTAGTAATTCGGTGTATTTGGAATGAGAACACTAAGCATACCTCGCAATGTCAATTACAAGATTCTTGCGCCATGAAGAAAACTCGGGCGAGTTTTCGGGCACTTGGCTATTATGTGCCAGGATAAAATCCAAGTAACTAATGCCTCGGAGTCGACTCATGACGTAGATGGAAAGGGCTTCTTTGCTCTCTGTAGCTTCTCCAATCTGTCCCATAAAAGTCACTTGAGGTGCAAAGTGGCTGTAGATGCTTCGAGCAAGTTTCGCAGTCTCCATACTTAGTTGGAGGGACGCAAGGCGGAATTGCACGACGAATTCGTTATTGTTCCCCGCATAGACGGTATAGCTGCACACACCCTGCACGGCCACCGGAACGATGTTTCCACCAACATGCTCCCTCGCAAAGTTGTCACAGGCTGAGCGAGTGACTGTCGTCTTCTCGAAGAAATCTGCAATTTCTTGGTCAACAGAGTATGCGAGGTCACTGGTAGCCATGGTGGGCACAGGTTGCTTTGTTCAATATGATGAATTATGAAGCAAGAGGTTGTAGCTGAGGTGAGGCAAGGAGGAATGGTATACGTATTATATACCCCTATTACAAAGGGCCAAATAGGTTGTCAGGTGACAGAACATCACCACCCAGATGCCTGACATTTCTGCCACATTGCGGTGCTGTCTCCCACCGCCGTTCCGCCGGACAAACAATTTTCCTAAACAGTCCTAACCAATTGCGTGTCCCTTCCAGAAGGCCGAGCCTTCGCTATCGACTGCGGCAAAGATGCAGCAAGCCAGTGAAAATCGCTTGGATGAGCATCTGTCATATGATCAGTTGAGGTCGACAAGCATTACCCAGCCATCTGCAGCGATGCATTCTACTCCTGTCACTGTTTTTCCAGTTCCACCGGTTGGGATAGACGTCGTACGGCGCTTATACTTGGTAACCACCCGTTGGGATTTTTTCTGGCCAGGTTGGAAGCCTGATTTATCATAATTGTAGATCTTCTTAGGGATCTTGAGCTAGTACCTATAGGAGTACATGGAGGTTACAATCGCCCTGTGACTGCTTTTGTGAAATATTGAATATTATGAAGTCATCCTATTTTTGACTACAAACGGGAACCAACTTAATAGACGTCTGGATTTTAGCTTAAGATAGTGTCCAGTTTGCATGGTCATTGGCGATTATCAATCAATATAGAAAAGATATTTCCGCCGTGGACGATGAACGACGAAAGAAGCGGGAATATACTCAATGACAGGCAAAGAATGAATACACGATGAAAGAAACCATCGCTGTCAAGTTCTAGCTCTTTTGGCCATTCGCCCCGATCGGGATGAGGACGTTCACAAAGGATGAAGCAGCGCCTGTTTGATGGATGCTGATTTGAAACGTGGTATAACGTTCAACTCGACCCAACATGCTAAAGGTGCTGGACACTGGTGGACTAGCCTCTGTTTTAGACGATATTAACACATAACAATAACTAACTATGCTCAATCAAACTGGGGAATAGCGGTCCACGATTTGTCTGCGCCGAGGTGGACCATATCGCTGTCTTGCCACACCTTGGGTGTTTTTACGCCTACCACCCGCGGCTTGAACTGCCTCGCAGGATGTGCCTCTGTACGAGGATCCGCTTGTCACGTTAGAACTGCGCCCAGATCGCCCAGACCGCCCAGAATTTCCAGCCTTGCGGCCCTTGAGGCGTGTACAATAGCGCACCTGTAGAGAACCTACAGATCTTCCAGGGAAATACTCTGCGATTCGCTTCCATGGCAAGCTCCGCTCTTCCTTCAATTCAATCAAAAGCTGGTCGTCCTTAGACAGGGCTTGGGCTCGCCCGGTTGATTTCCCAGCGCGGGACCCTTTCTGGGAAGGTTGCTCTGAATGCTGGTTGCCAATTTCGTTTTCAAAATGCGCAGACACGCCTGAATCCCGAGAGCGGGAATTCTCTTCCTCGTCTTCAAAGGTAGATGATATAGACGGCTGGTGGGGCTCCTCTGGAAGGAACGACATAAAAAAGACATGCCGAGGACCGTGAGCTTGAATGCGAAGAATCCCGCGTCCGAAGATCTCTTGTGTTTTACCTAGGGCGACGTCTAAACCACCCACTGAAGGATTTGGGAATTGTTCATTGGTCGAGGCTGAGGTGTTTTCCGTTGCCCTTTTCGGTCTCTTCCGTGGGCGTCCTCTTGTCTTAGAATTGGATCCCCCTGAAAATGGTGAATCTTCCCCTGTCAGTGCGCGTGTTGCCCGATCGTGGTGAAGATTGCTGCTGTCGCCGCCGCCCCGACAACTGAAACGTCGTGCTCTAGTTGGAGGATTCGTCTTGGTACTTAAAACCAAGTCATCGGTTCGACGGGCTGGGATGAGCACTGAAACGGTAGGCAATCGCTTTGACCAGGCCGCGTCTGTACTTGGTTGCGGACGAAGGGAACGGGCGTGAGTTAAAGGGCTTTTCGATTGCTCGAGCAGACGAATTCGCGGTCCGAACCGGGAAAGTGCAGTCGCTTGACTCTCCTCGGTGAGCCTACCTGTTTCATCATTCCCCAGACCAGCCTCTTTGACCGAGGGGCTACTAGTCTGCACACTTTGCACTAAGGTCATCCCATCCCCCTGGCCTTCCGCCCGGTCTCCGGAACTTTCTGGCCCAGCCTTGGTGTCATCCAAGGCTGATTCGTGTCCCGTGACGACTCCAGCGACAGGCCCTTGAGGATGCCGTACACTTTCCAGAATATCCGGCGATGGTGAAGGCGATGCACGCGTATAAGGAAAGCTGACTTCGGATGAAGTAGAATCCTTCTTGGTCTCGTAGCAGGCTCCTAACAACGGAGTACTGTCTCGATGCAATTCAAGCTTTTCGGTTGGGTCAAAGGGCGGACCTATTGTGCGTTAGGGGAATAAGCTAAACAAAAAGATGTGACAGTCGTGCCTACCAAAATGATGCAAATCTGGTTTTGCTGCTATAGAAACCGGGTCTGAGTCACTAACAGCCTCTACGAAAGGGCACTGGTCTGGATGCTCTGGTAGATTAACATTAGTGAAGTTCTCTGATCGGCACTCCATAAGTAGTCCGACATACCTGGAACCGAAGACGTGCACTGGTCTTGAGGCCTATCGGTATCATTTCCGTTTGGGAGCCCTAAGTCGCGATGCAAGGTCAGATCAGCCTCTCGCGTGACCTGGCAGTTTTGCGCCCTAACGATCCTCTCTAATTCGATATCAAATTCATTGCAAACGGCACGCAAATCATTGTCTTCTCTCGCAGGAGCCCTAGATCGCGGGGACACATCTGGCCTAGCATCAGAAGCTAGGGTAATCGTCGTCCTAGGGGAAGGCGCCCTGGGTGGAAGTGCACGCGAAATGGCTCGTGAGGCAAGAGGAGTCTTATATGGCTTCCAGCAGGAAACAGGGAAGGTACATGGAGGAGGCTTTGCAGGAGGGGGTTGAGAGTAGAAGCTAATGTTATCAAGGCTGATAGTCATGGTGTCGAGATTCTCAGGAAGAAAAATGAAGTATACTGTTTTGCGATAGAGAAAAAGGAAAGGGAGTGAGAAGGGCTTATAAGGTATCTGAAGTCACTTCTCAGAACGAACGCCAAGTAGGGCCGCTGCTTCTCGGCATCGCCACACAGAGGTTGCAAGCACTAACATAATTAAACGGGGCGAGAACGGGAGATCCGTAGTGGTCTGGACCCATAGGCAAGGAATAGTCAGGTCGTGGTTCGCATTGTTTAGCGTCATGGCCCCTTTCTATGCCCAGCACTGGTCTCATCCCAGATTCGCCGAGCGGATATTTGGGATTCGATCGCACTCGTCGGACTTCGAGGACATATGGATGCCTTCATTGGCCGGTTTTGTGTACCACCCTTGGGTCTTCCCGTGATCAGGGCCAGCAATTTACAGCCACACAGAGTCCGCATAATCTCCGGTCTAATCCATCGCAATCCCGTGCAGGAGCATCATCGCCTAGGTTACAGTCTCAAGCGTAACCCAATCATCATCCCACCAACCGGATCTTTTCGCAGCGAGTTCGATGGAGTCATCATGCAGCCTGCTCCTCAGCCTTCTCGCATGTGGTCATTTGTAGTTAACTCAGCGGGACGCTTGAACGCCTACAGCAGCGGACGGAGGACACCCTGGGACACGTGCGGCATTTCTGCCATTGGCGTTCAAGCTGCGCGGATCAGATGCAGATGATCAGGTGCAGACACCGCACGCACGTTGACAAGTCATCGCTTCGTCTCAAAAATGAGACATGGCACCTGCGTGGGCCTTCGGACAGGAATAGAACATGAGGGAATTCCGCCATTGGTATTCACGCTGCGCTGAGTGGGCGCAGGCCCGTCGACACGTCATCGTCCTCGACTTGGAAATGAGCCATAGGCCCCTGTGCGGACCTTTGGATGAAGGAACGCCTTGGAGGGTTGGAATCGGGCGGACGTAGGCAACCGCCAACGCCCCAGTAGACAATTTCGGGGGCGGGCCATCCAGGCAGGCGAGGTCATGCCACCGGTCATCTCGCACCCTCCAGGAAAGATCAGCGATTCACGCTCGCGATGTCAACTATGTCTGTGGACGCCAGCGTCCCTTCGCAGCGGCATGAGTGGGGATAGAAGGGGGCGAAGCACTCATTTTTGGGAACGGTCATCTCCGAGAGGGCAAGGGGCCGGAGCGGTGGCGTCCGACCTCAGGGGACCGAATTGACGGGGAGCGTAGGACGTAGGAAGGAGACGTCGTCGAGCGACGCACCAGCCGGATTATATAGTTGACGGGGGGCCGTGAAGGCGGAGACGTGCGGCAGTTCCCGTTGCGGGATAGCGCATGAAGCCATGCCTGATCGGGGGACGCTAAACCACTACGGGCCCACGACGGCCGGGCGCTAAACCCAACATAGGGGGTTGCCAGAAACGGCCGCCCCATGGTAAATACGAATTGTCCTAGTAAAAATCTATAGTAATATTATAACTAGTTACTAAATAATTAGTAGTTAATATATAAGTACTTTCTAAATACTTACTTTTAGATTAATTAAAGAGAAATATTATAAAAAAAATTTTATTAATATTTTTAAATTAAATCTATTTATAAGATATATCTATCTTAAAAGAGAAAAGCTTTACTAGAAACTAGAACTATTCTTAAAAAATATAAAAAATTATAATATTTTCTAAATTATAATAAAAATCCTAAATATAGTTCTATAAATATAAGTATTTATTAATTATTTAGGAACTAATTACTAACTACTTATCTTTATATATTAGTTAATTTATTTAAGAAGGATTATACTATTAGTAGCCTGATTATTAGAATATAAAAATAAGTATTATTTCTTAATAATAGCTATAATTTAATCTTTATTAAAAAAGCTAAAATAAATTTCTAGTAATATAAAAATATTATATTATTAATAAAAAATCTTAAGCTATAAACTTTAAAAAAAATATACTTAGATAATTAATAATTACTTAATAAGTACTTAGCTAGTACTTATTTATAGTAAGTATTAGATTATCTATATCTAGAATAAGATACTTAATTCTCTAAAGAATCTATTCTAGTAATTTAGTTAAAAGAAATAGAGAATATTTATATATACTATAAAATAAAAATAAGATATATAAATATTAGTTTATATCTATAGATATTAAAGTATAGAATATAATATTATAGTTAATATATTTTAATTAATTTAGGCTTTATAAATAGTCTTACTCTAAAAATAGTTAATAATTATTTTTAGAATACTTAACTAATATTTATAATAAAACTTTTATTATAATACTAGTAGTTTAAATATTCTATATTCTTTAATTAAAAAAAAATATCCTGATTAAAAAAATCTTTAAGAAACTAGAGATCTAAAGTTATATAATCTTAAATTAGTACTTAATAATATTTTAATAAAAATCTAGATATATTATTTATATATTTAATATAAGACTTATAATCTCTAAGAATATCTTAAAGTAGTTAATAACTAGTTAATAATTATTTAATAAGTACTTAAACTTACTATTTATATATATTATTTAAAAACTGGTTTATAAATAGAAAGTAGATTAATATAAATATAATTTTTAATAAAGAATTTAATCTTTACTTAATAAAAACTATAATTAATTAGTAATTAGTTTCTAACTAGTTAGATAATATTATTTATAAATATTCTATCTAATAGTATTTATCTCTAGAAATTATATCTTTTATTAAGATTTTTAGATTTTATACTAAATTATCTTATTAATAAAGGTATAATAGCAGGAGAGTAAAGAAGAACTTAAATATTTATATATATAAATATCTAAGTATTTCTATATCTATTTTTATATATAATATAATAGAAATAAATAATATATAAAATATTTCTATTTTTATATTAGCTTTTTAGTATATTAAATTTAAATATTTAGTAAATAATTATTAAGGATTTATATAATATTTATCTTCTAAGTTATTTATTTTATTTTAATCTTT
>JAMABJ010000054.1:0-56747 GCA_023624935.1 Aspergillus sp. PA3604
TCATTGCCCTGCGAATATATGTGCTGCGGTGGTGTTGATTGTGATTCTTATTCCTATCTTATTACTGCTATCCCTGGCATCCGTCGTTGGACGGGCGCTTGCTCGCATCTGCATTTTATGATAGACCGATGACCTTCTTCATGTACAGTATCAACAACTTTAGCAAGACTTTTTCCCGCGGGCACCCAAATTGCCCATTGATCCTAGTTTCATACTCTTGTATCACGGAGACAATGTTCATCAGCTCAATAGCTGTGGGCTATCAAAGATTCCATACACTGTCAGCTGGCTTGCGCGCTGAAGTCGACGCACATAGCTATGAATAATGATTTTAGGAGCTGCAGTAGACATCAGCTCAGAGCATCATGGGAGTGCAGGCTAGGGAAGTCAGAGAATGGTCATTGCTTATAAATATCCTGCTGTTAGCTACGGGCGAAGAAGCTCGAATACGAAAACTTCTCTTAGGGTGACTGAGCATTTCTGCGTAATATAAGGTAGCGGGGCAAGTAGAAATTCTTAGGAATAGTCTATCCTATATATGGTCAATGTCATTTTAGATGATGAAGGGGTTGATGCTCAGCCCTTGATAGAGTAAGATAAGAGCAAATTATCGCTAGGAAATGGTGGTTCTGGACAACGTCGGTCGAAAGTGACAGCGTGTCTTGATAATTCAGGTAAATTTGTTTGTTCAGGACATCGCAACCGCGTGTTGGGTACAGTAACAGGGCCCTCCGTTTCTTGCGCGTCATTCACCCAGCACCAAGCCATCATGTTGTCATATTAAGGTTAGAAGACCGAGGAGAGGAGGAATGAGAGGTTCGAAGCAAGCCTCAGGGTGATATTGGGTGGGATTCACAGGTACCTCAGCTGCCTTGGCGTGCTGCACAACACACGTCACCCATCCCTACACACGCGTACTAATTATCCCGCTTTGGAGAAGAAAGAACCCAAAAGCAAAGAGATTCGATGGGGCTCCCTCAGACTGAGGTGGGGGGGGTAATCATTCATACAGAGAAACAACAGTCCGGCCATCTGATGCTTAGCTGGTTTGCTCGTTCCGTCCATCTCGAAGATTCAATGCAACCCAAACACCCCTGTGCTTTCGAACTGGTGTCAACATCTTGACACTTCTCCTGCATCTCACGAGCCGCTGCTGCATCCTGTTCCTGAGGCTCCTCCAATCCAACAGACCGCGGTGGCCTTTCTTGGCTGGATCGCGGTGGCCGAACGCTCTCGGCAGGGGATAGGCGAGGAGTTGCCGTATATGAGCTATGGTGCGTCTAATAAAGGATTACTCAGCAGGAATCGGACCACCAAAGTAAAAACTAGATTGAATTGAGGCTTGCCCTCTAAAGAATGACTATCTAGGGGGTTTATATAGCTTTCCAATGGCCTCGGTCTTCTTCCTAATTAGGCCATTCAAGATAGCTACTCCAAAAGGTTCAATGATTTACACGGATTATAATGAATTCTATGCTGTAGATATCAAACCCTCCAGGCTAGGAATCTCACAACTGATCAACGCTACGTCCTACCTTTCGAACCTTGTTCATTTACTTGGCAATGTCGATTTTCAGCATTACGTGTTTTGACGGAGAAACATTGGCATGTCATTCTACCAGTTAGGTTATCAAAATTGAAAGCCATATTTGGCGTTCCGAGGATCCCCTGACTCTTGGGATATCCAGAGCTGCTCCTATGAACATCTGAACTTGTGCCGTCTTTCGACTGAGAAAGCCCACCAAAAATCTTTTGCCGTGTTGGCGCAGCAGGATCAACTACAGCAGAGTCTTACTAGGGCAAAAGCCCGTGGGCATCAGAGGGAGCATTAACTCGACCTATTCGTCTCTTTCCTGATGGCAGTGCCGGGTTTTGGGGGAGTGTGGCGGGCAAAAGTGGAGTGCGAGTGGAGAAACGGGCAAAAGAGGATCATTAGTTAGGGTGCAGTTTATTGAGATTACTTGCTCAGGGCACTCAGCCTTTCGCTCACCCCGTGCTCAGTGATCGCCTCAGGCTGCTCAGGGCGTGTTCAGGGCGTGCTCAGATCTACTCAGTGAGCAAAAAGCGGCGAGGGGTGAGCACTAAAACGGAAAGGGAAGGCCGGCTACCTGGCTAGAAAATCAAGTACGTATGCAATGAAATCGGCACGTAGTGACAAGTGGATATGTAAAGAGGGCACGATATATGTACCATCCCAGATTGGGAAAACCGCTAAATATAAGACAAGAATAGAAGAGTGGCCAAAGCAGGCCAGCCGTAACTGGGAACCCTAAAAGCAGGTGTTCCGGCGCCAGTGAAGTCGGCGGAGGTGTCGGTAGGATTGGATGTATCGGTGGAATCGGAAGAGAATGTGTCTGTGGGCGTGGCAGCTGACGCCGTGGAGGTGGTGTTTGTTCCAGGTGTAGGAGAGTCAGGGAGTTGGGCAAAGCCAATGCGGTCATTGTCATAATCAAAGACCGAGTAGACATTTTTGAGGAATGTGTCGCCTAGGATCATGAGGTCGTCTCCAAACATGGCTTGAGCGATGAGAGTCGAGACGCAGCCATCGCCAGACTCTAGTTCAGAGCCAATATAATCCTTGGGAGACATGCTGTAGCCCACTCCCGAGAAGTGAAATTGTATGTCGACTGTCGAGTCGCACGGGACAAGATAATTCTCCTCTGACAGTTTCAGGGAACCGGGAATGAGTTTATGCAATGCCTCTGCATCTTTCGGAGGAATCAACGAGTATGATGTCCCCGTGTCAATGATGGCATTTTTGTTACTGAGACCCCAGGATTTGCCGTCAATGCTCACGTCTTCCAACGGAATGCTCCAATGGATGCTTGATTCTTCGGCATCGGTGTACACAATGTCCCCCTTGAACTTGTTCTTATCCACCCCGCCAAATGTAACGGTTCCGTCTTTTTTTCCGTCCGAGTTGCGCGACATGTGGAAACCAACAATGTTCGACTCGAGGTTCTCCTGCTTGGTGACAAGGTCCATAAATACCGGCCTGTCGCCCATTGAGGTGTCATTGGAGCGACCAAGTCCAAGGATACCGTCTATAGGATAATTCCGGAAGTCATCGGTGGCATTGTTGGCCAGTCCAAAAGTCATTTCCACATTGATGTTGGCGATGGTCAAGTGGTCCTTCACGAGGTTTCCACTAACTTTGCCCGAACCGTATCCCACTTCAAATGTTTCCTTTGTCGGCTCAACGGTCGAGGAGCTTTCGTCGCCAAACGTATTGTGCATTTGACAAGGCTGGGCCGTGCAATCCGAACCGAACAACCAAGTATTCGCACCCCCTGTATCCAACATCATCCATACTGGTTGCCCGGGAGTACCGACATTCACGGTCGAAAAGTATGAGTAGTCCATGCCATCTTGGTTGAGAGCGACTGTGTTTGGTGACGAGGGTTTATCGGCTAAAACAACCTTGTAGATGTTGTCACGGCGAACGTTGGAGTTTTCGATATCCAGCGCCAAAGGGCTGTCGTCCGAGGAACTCGAGTCTTCCTCCTCATCATGACCAATATCGCCTGAAAGCAACTTCACTGGCACAAACCGACGTTCCGGGGTGTCACCGGAGGAAATGGAGGAACGGCGGGGGATCGTCTTCACCTTAAAGCTGTATGGAATGAAGGCATTGACACCTGTGGAAAGATAGGCTGCAGAAAGAAGACATAGTGAGAGACGCATGATCCGGCCGCGGATCTAGTTGAGAAATAGGTGAACAGGCGAAATCATTGAGAGAATATCGAAACTGGACTGGGTCCTGGGTTTGTTCGCATAAGGATAAATGCCACAGAATTGAGAGGTCAGAGACGAGAGACGATCGATTAAGATTAAGACAGGGCAGATTTGAAAGAAGGAGCGACAATTAATGAACTATGCAGCAGTTCGATAAAAATAGTACAGAAGAGGCTGCAGAGGAGCGAGGGCGAGGTCAAAAATGTGGTGATAATCGACAATATGGAGACAAACTATGTTGTACAGAGAAATGGGCACAAACGCAGGGCGTCTAGACCAAGCCACAAGAAAAAGCAAACGCAAAAGGGATATCTAAAAACGAGAGAAACAGGGACAAGGGGATAAAGGGAGGTTGAGGATGTCCAACTCCATGTCCGGGGGAGTTCCAAGGTTGGGAAGAGTTGCACGAAGCAGTCTTCCAAGTTGCAACCTTCTGACATCGTTCAGTGCAAAGATCCAGCCTTCTTCCAAGGTCGTGCTCTGCAAGAAAGGGAAAGGCGCATGCTAAGAACCATTCTGACTGGCTGCTCACAGGCTAGTTCGCGAACGGTCTCGGATCTTCGGTACATCGGCCTCATTTGAGCATTCTGGGTGGAGATTGAGGGGTGCCCCTGAATGTGCTATCGCAAGCAATTTGGAAGGAGGCAAATGATGGCTGGAATTCTTATCTTTAACGATCCTGATATTAATGACCGAGGCTTTATCATGGAGAGAGGGATAGTGCGAGTAGGGACTAGGGAGCGTAAATGAGACATGCAATGGCCACCAGTTTGCGGATTGTCCGGAGTAGAGTTGTTTCAGTTATGGACTGAAGCTGTTCAGATTGCTTGCCCCACAACTTTGCCACTCTTCAACTCTTAGGCCAGTGGGCATTGGCCATTAAAGACTGAGGACTGAGGAGCCAGGACTGGAGTGCACGGTGGTCCTGACTCTGGCTGCCAGGCATGTAACACGACTAACTACTAGTAGTTAGTTAACTATGCCAAGCTTTATGCGTACATTGCTGATTAAAAGGAATTATTCTATACATAACTACGACCCGCGAAAGTGTATCTGCCATGTGCGCAGCACATAAACTTCGACACATTTAAACTCACCACGGGCCGCTCAAGACATGTTGAACTATAATATTCCCGCAATGCGTTCTCTACCAAATTATAATCCCGGAAATTGGCTTTCCAGGCTCGAAGTATAATTGAATGACCAAAGAGAAGGCATTGATGGCCGCATCCTGAGGTTGAGAACATCAATACTAATAGTAGACCGACAACAACGCCCCATCAGTACGCGCGCACAGATGGCAAGGAGTAGACACGAGGGTAAAATCTATAGCCACTATCAAGACAATTAACATCCGCCGTGTCCTCTTTCTCTACCGACCAGCTACGGAGTACCGCAACGGATATTCACATGCATTGAAGCGGTACCTGACATGTCGGAAGATACCGGAAGCTTCGCTCAAAACAACACCACCATCTTCAAGTCACTTGATGAGTCGGGCTGCCAATCCGAATATTATCGAGGATACCGAAACATTTCGGTCAGATGGAGACCACGGGACTGCGGAGTTGATTAGAATTCTAGGTGCAGAAGCCAATACGGCAACCGGGGATATGATCTCATACGACACCTAGACAAATTAGGTAGTGACGGGTTAGTGTGCGGAAGTTGATCTACAGCGGACGGCATCGTCCCGGGTTTTCACGTCACGAGCACGAGTCCGGGGAATCGGGAATCGGGATGGACTGCATTTTCGTTCTCCGCATTCTCAGATTGATGATGATCAATACTAATGAACAACCAAGGTACATTTGGACAGTAATGAAACAGCCGAGGCAAACATATGATGCATGGAGAAGCTGAACATTCAAACAAGATAGTCAACAAGACTTCAATATTAACCACTTTTAAAGTAGTTTTCGTATAGCGCTAAATAAGACATATGGTAACAATAGGAAAGATCACTTCCTGGGGGCACTTTGCTGCTGTTTAGGACCTAAAAGGTCATCTAAGAATCCGCTCCAGAGTTCTGAGACAACACCGGTGTTGTCTCCGTTCTGTTGCCTCTTGACTTCTGCGGCGTATCTGGATTTCCCGACCGCTTCGGTAAGAGAGAACGGGTCGATATCCACGGAGTCATTGTCGACAACCTCGGACATAGGGCTTGCGGAGATCTCTGCTCCGTCACCGGAGACGGTGTAGACCTGGGGCTTCATAGGAGCCTCCGAGGACCGGGCTGGGTCATAGTTGCTGTACATATCGGGAAGGATCGGAACCGGTACATCAGCGGATCCATGACTCTCCGCAATGGAGGGCATGTAGGCAAAGTCAACGGTAGACGTGTCGTTGACGGATTTGAGGGAGCGGGAAGTATTGAATTCACGACTGGGTACACTAGATGGGCCGAGGTATGTTAGCTTGGTTTTCGATCTTCATGAGTTGCGGGATGCGACACTGGGTGCAAAGGGGGCCTGTTACGTACTCCGAGGGAGAGCTGCTGTTGATTCTCCTCATGGCAATGCTGAACGCACGGGACTGAAGGAAATCATGATTGGAAAGGCGTTCGACAAGCTATACAAAAGGAATGTCAGTTATATTGTACGAAGTAGTGATGGCGCACTCGGAATGGCACATACTTCTGCCTGGGTACCAGTGGCTCCGAGGGAGCGTTTTTGGCACTCGATCTTCAGATCCGCGAGATTGCGAGTAGAGTACAGTGTCGCCTTGTCTGAAACATTGGCAGGCTGTGCAGACTGGGCACCAGTGATGTGTAGACCCCGGCGGTAGGAAGGAGAGAAAGTATGCTGCTGGGAGAGCAGGCGGAGCGCGCGGAGCGACGTTGAACGGGGGGCAGCCATTGTGAGCTGAAACTGATATTCAATATATTGGAATCGGAAGATGTGCGAGTGGCGCGTGACGAGGTTTATATGTGAGAGAAGCCAAAGTTGGGATGAGGAATGTAGGTATGTGTGTGTAGTGCAACGCCAAGAGTAGATAGTACGTATGCAACTGGGCTGCAGAAGTAGGTACAGGGAGGTGAGGGTGGCTCTGAGGACGCAAGAAGCTGAAGGAGGAAGCCAGGAGGATGAAAAGAGAGAGAAGAAAGTCAGACTTCAGCCGGGGGTCACGTCGTACTTGAAGGTGCAGAGGAGCTCTGGGACTGTAGGACTGGAACCGTTGGGGGGATGTTGAGCTCTCCACTCTGGACAGTCAGTGGACACCGGGGCTGGCGGTCTGGCCAAGCCGGCCGGGTGTTTAATAGTAGCGCCCCTAAGGAGATCGATCGCTGCGTCTATCAGTAGCATTGGGTCATGCGGAACAACGTTGACGACCTCGACTACAAGCATGTCCACTTCGTCATCCCCTCTCTGGGATTGCCCCCTCGCCAAATTTGAAGATTGGCGAGTTTGTTATAGATTATTGGCCAAAACATGGATCGGAGACGGGATTTCATGGATGAGGGAGGGGTAAACTTGACACCCCCGACCCATGATCAGCAGCAATTCTGGCAGACCAGTCTTCTGCTATTTCCATCCCCCCTCTCGGAGACACAAGGATGCTACACCGGTGTTTATCCAGCGTGGGCCAATAGCGACAAAATGTCAGGTAATGAACACGCCATCTCCATGCTCATCGTGGTGTCGAAGACAGGCTTACGGTAAGTTTCAGTCTTCACGTCTTGCATATTATTGTCAGACTACGTGTATCCTCTCCTCAGCTGCGCTTGGTGTTCTGCGAATGAGGCGTGCCCGGAGTAATCATGATACTGGATATGGACGGAGACTGTTAGCGTGTTCCGCAGATCACTTCGAGAAGCAAGACGACTGATGAACAAGCTTCTTGATGATAGGAACCGTTGACACGGTCGTTACCATGGCATTCATCCAGCATAATTCTTCTTATCTTACTATATTACATGTTGCTTGTTGAGCCAGTCTCGGCCACAGTTACTCTCTTTGCATGCTGCAAAATCCTAGTCATGACGTGGGAGATCAGACCCATAACAAGCCCGGTAGCTTTGACGGTCCGCGTACGATGTCCCTCCGCATAGGATAACATCGGCTCTACCACCAATCATTTGCATTCCTTACGTACACTTCTGTCTAGTACTCATTCACTCAGCTTTCACCATGCTCGCGAATACAATGCAGAAGCTTAGAAATGCATCAGAGCGACCCGCATTTCGCCTTGCAGTCTTTCGGTGAAACGCGGCCAACAATTTTCGCATGATGAGAATGTGGATAAGCAAATGGGCTGATCCCTATCCTTCGTTGGCGGGGGATTACATCTACTGTGTAGATTGAAGAATAGGGCGGATTGTTGGTGTTATTTCCGGGAGCTGCGGCTGGCCAGTCATCTCCAGCCTGGACGGAAAGCCTCGTTTTGGCATTTGTTGGGGCCCTGGGGGGCGGTGAAATGGGGCCACGTGAGCACTGTTGTGCCTGCGGGACGGCGATCGGAGTTTCCCTGGCATTCCGCGGTGCTTTTCCCGTTGAGATGACGGGAAATTGATGACCCCTGGTTTTGGCAGTCGTGGCTTGTGACTTGTCGTGCTGGTGTTTACGCCGCATTTTGAGATATAAATTTTGGCTAGGAGATCTAAAAATTGCCGGGCTCCACCACGTCGCTTGGCTATGGAGTAGATGGACATCTCATCATTATTTCAGACAACATACGGAGTAATAATAGTAACAGGGATGAGGCAAAACAGTGTCGATTTGTATCTTCTCTTGAGTCAATATCCAACGGAGAGACCTGAGCGCTGCTTTGTATTTGAAACCATACAATCCTTGTCAAACTGGCCCAAGCTCTTTAGAGCTTTGATGCTCTGGAATTTCGGCCCCTGGCGATCTTCCGAGCATATGGGTGTAGACGACTGTCGGGCACGAGGTGGTCGACATCTCCCGTGTTGACTAGGTGAGGGCCGGCTTCATCGAGCGAGATGATTCCACTGTTGCGCATAGAGGTTTCCAGTTCATCCCGCATAACTAGCATCGTCAGCGTGTCCCTTCAAAACCTGAAAACTGCAAGAAACAAGGAAAAGGCATGCTTACTATCGATCAGATGCTCCACTCCATCCTGACCATAGTTGGTTGCGAAGAGCATACTGCGTCCCATGCCCACCGCAGTTGCGCCTAAACAGATGGCTTTCAGGATGTCTGATCCCCGTCGGATGCCGCTGTCTACGTAGATTTCCATCCTATCAAAGATCTCTGGGCAGCGCTTGTGAAGTTCCAAGAGGGTGATAATGGACGGGGGACTTGTGTCGAGGTTACGTCCTCCATGGTTGCTCAGCAGGATACCATCAAGCCCTGCCTGCATTGCCAGGATGGCGTCGTCTGCAGACATAACCCCCTTCAGGCATACAGGAAGGTGGGTATGCTTCCGAACCCACACAAGATCCTCCCACGTCAACCCAGGGTCAATGAACCCTGCCATCACTCTACCCAATCCACCCCCCTTTTTGTCATTCTTTGCCTGCGATGGCGACATTGGGACTGACAAGTTCTCATCAGCCTTAACTCGCTCATCTGCTTCCCGTTTTCCTGGCCATGCTGCATCTACAGTCACAAAAATAGCCTTGATATTAGGGTTTGCTGAGCATTGACGTAGTAGTGCTGCTGACTTTTCACGGTCTCGGTTTACATATAATTGGAAGAAGAAGCTTGCTCCAGGAGCAGCGTTCTTGAGCTCTTCCATCGTGTAAGAGGAATTATTCGATATCTGCCGATATTGGTTAACGAAAGGTATCCTTCCACATACTTTCCATTACGTACTCCTTGCATGATGCCTCTGCTCTCACACGCTCGTGCGATGGCGCACTCACCATCCTGGTGGATAAGTTTCGCCATGGCCGCAGGGCTGACGAATAATGGCATAGAGAGATCGACTCCAAGGATCTTGGACTTTGTGTCCACAGACCGCACATTTCTCAGAACTCGAGGTCGAAACCAAATACGGTCAAAGCACAACTTATTTGCATCGCGTGTGATGAGATCCGTCGCAGCACTTGAGTAAAACGCCCATGTCTTTTTACTGGCAGTTCTAGACGCGACATGCTCAAAGTCGTGCGAATTAATCAGCGTTTCCAGTGGCGGCTTGTCATTCTCCCATACCGCCTCGGGGTTTTCACTCGCCGGCTGTTTGTCCCAGTCTTCGTGTATCGTTGACTCGTCAAGCTTGCCCTTGTACTGCTCTGGCGCCAACTCTGCCTTTAAAAGTCCAGGGGTGTGGACTTCGGAGTACGCCTTGGTGGCATCTCGACCGGCATATTTTAAGATAACTGAAAATCAAATTAGCAACGATGCCCTGCAGGTTTGATATGCAAGACTCACTCGTGGATCCTCCGGGGTGCTTGTCCAAAAAATTCGTTACATCCCACACTTGATTATCTACAACTATCCAGCAATCATCTGGTGTGTTGTGGTTCGAGATCTCATGGGTAGACAGACGTTTTTCTTGCGCCATCTTTGCACTTGCCGATGGGGCGAATGTTGAAAAATACCGCGGGGAAAGCAAGCAGGAACAGGTGGAGGGACGAGGCAGGGATGCGAAGATATACGAGTTGGCCTTCGGGCGAAGTGCGTCCGAGGCAGCATTTTTACCTCCGCACTTCTCTGCGAAAATGCGGAGAGCAGTACGTTACTACGTAGAGTAGGTACTCCTAGCAGGTCCACAGCGGGACCTCCTCCGCAAGCTCCAATTATTTGCAGTCTACTCAGGCCCCATGCAAGGATAATTTGAATAATTGAGATATGCGGAAGGTTCCCGATCTGAGACTATTTGCTTGTCTTTGACACCGCGGTTCTTGTCTGGCAGCTGGTATTGTGGAATACTCAATTACTGTGTCATATTCGAGGGGTCCTGTGACGGAGAAACCTCGAGAAAAAGTAATGACCAATCACAAAGAACGAATTAAGTAGCACGTCAAGCACTCGGACCCAATGTGGTGGGGAGGATCTCCCAAATCTCGGTCAACGGGTCAAGTTTCGAGCAGAGAATCGGATAATTGCCGAGATGCTCAGAGGGTGTCAGCCACAGTGGCTTGTGTGCCAAGACTCAGGCACAAATGGCAACCTTCAGCCTCTGAAGATGCTTGTTACTCTTCATCCCAAGTAGAACACTGCATAGCGGCTCTGTTTCTTGTCTACCAATGAAAGGGGGCTTCTTTGCAGGTAGCACTTTCGGAAAACTGGGCAATATCACAAAAACTACGTTTCCTTTCCGCGCTATCAAAAGAAACACGGTGTGCCCACCAGTCACTGTCTGGCGACATAGTCAAAGTATGTTCTTATTGCGGCTGAATTGATGGGTTTTTATATACGCTTTATTGCTTGTATTGGGATCTCAGGCTCACGACTCAACAGCGTCCTGCACGACTCGGCCTTCTTCATTTTACCCCACATTTTGCAGGCGGGAAAGC
Source organism: Aspergillus sp. PA3604 (assembly GCA_023624935.1). Classification (NCBI taxonomy): domain Eukaryota; kingdom Fungi; phylum Ascomycota; class Eurotiomycetes; order Eurotiales; family Aspergillaceae; genus Aspergillus; species Aspergillus sp. PA3604. Next base: position 11,159 of record JAMABJ010000054.1, read on the forward strand.
TCTACTTATTCTCCGGCTTCTGCCCCGTTATCCAAGATGGGCGACACAAGTACAACCATCAGATATGTGGATGTACGTCTTCGCTGTGACCGGTTCTTTCTTCGTCGGGAAGCTGATCAGAGCGCAACGCCCTGAAATCTTAGATCGGAATCAACCTGAGTGACCCGGTGTTCAAAGGCAGATACCACGGGAAGCAGGTCCACGACGATGATTTAGACGATATTATTCAGCGCGCACGGGATGTGGGCTGCCAGAAGTTTATGGTAACTGGCTCCGACTTAGAAGAGTCGAAGCATGCTATCGAAATTGCTCAGAAATACCGTATGTTGAGCACATCTGTCACTACTTCACAGCCTTCACAGACCACCAGGACTAACTCTCTCTAGCTGGATTTTGCTATGCAACTGTTGGGGTTCACCCTTGTCAAGCAAAACACTTTGATATATTTCCCGGTGGACCAGAAAAATTGTTGGATGAACTTAGGTCACTAGCATTGGAGTCAAAGAAGGCAGGCCATGTTGTTGCCTTTGGAGAGATTGGGTTGGATTACGACAGACTATTCTTGAGTGCAAAAGAGCCGCAGCTTAAGTATTTTGAGGCCCAGCTTGAAATCGCGGTCGAAATTCAGCTACCTCTTTTCCTGCATTCGCGCGCAGCCAGTGACGATTTTGAGAGGCTACTGGCTCCAAAGCTGGAAAAACTTCCAAACCGGGGACTCGTTCATAGTTTTACAGGGACTCTGGAAGAGATGAACCGGATGGTGGCGCTTGGCCTAGATATTGGAGTCAACGGGTGCAGCTTGAAGACAGAAGAGAATCTGGAGGTCGTCAAAGCCATCCCCTTGGATAGACTCCAAATTGAGACTGATGGCCCATGGGTAAGAGTCACTCTCATACTCATTTATGATGGTTATTAACTTTAATTTATAGTGCGAGATTCGCCCGTCGCACGCCTCGTCCAAATTCTTGATTGGCGCGCCCCCTTTACCAAAGGCAGTCAAAAAAGAAAGATGGCAGAAGGGGCTCATGGTAAAAGGCCGAAATGAGCCCGTTGCAATTGCCCAGGTCGCCCATGTCATTGCCGGGGTTAAGGGGATAACAGTGGAGGAGGTCTGTGAAGCGTGAGTATTCAATTCCCTTGAGAGCTACTTCGGCTGCTAAGATTCTATCCATCAGTGCGTGGACCAACTCGATAAAGATGTTCGGGCTCGGCGAGGAAGCTCCTTAGCTCTTCGTCACCGGCTTATTACTTTCGCACATAATCCTAGGGGTCTTTTCGGGCCGAAGGTGGATAGGGATAGAAGCTGTCATCCGCTTTTTTTCACTGTATAGAGCTAGACCAAGCGCAACTGGTCAACATCAGACCAGAACCGTTACAAAAGCCAAAGCCCATATGTATTGGTTGAATGGTTCCGATATTATTGGATATAAAGACACCTTTCTTTTCTTGGCAAAGCAGCCATTGTATCGCGATCCTTCTTTTCTTCTTGACCTCCTTCCAAAACCTATTCACTAGTTCTGCCTTTGCACTTCACTACTCAGTCTATCAGGAATAGCTCACTATGTGAATATTAGGTGCTTCCACAACATTATCCTTTCTCTGGTTGACCGCTGTACTTTGGCTTGGCTGCTATTCATTCTCCTGCTCTCACAAATCTCGACATCTTTCGTTTCGGCTCTTTTGTTTGCATTCTTGATGTTCTACTTAAATCGCTCCTCTTTCCAGGCACAGCACATGCGGAGGCCTTTTTTTCTGCAAGTGCTTGCGCTTGTTTACTTCTCTTCACACCTCACCGCCCCCATACCTCCTAGTATAACACCACACCTTTGAATTCACATCATGGTCTCTACATGTTAAGCTCCTGAGTGTGAACGAGAGAATACTCCTTTTGTCGTCTGTTTTATCCAGTTCGGCTTATTCACATTATTTTCCATCATGACTGCCCTCCAACTCGACAGTTAGACTTTCTAGTCTATCTCGAGATTCATCGTTCTTTTGCCTTGTTGTTTCAACGTTATAGTGAGACGTGGTTTCCTGGAGCCGGCCTTCTTTCTCGTCTTTTTGAAATATCCCAGCAGAATTGTTGTTTGCTGGACCTGGGCTGCATGCCCATTCGCCTCACCCCGGATACCTCCAAAAAGACCACCATAATGGCCTACCCTTTGACGAATAAGACCACCAATAGCGCTAACGAAACCAAGCAAGGTTGGTTTTCGCAGGTCAATATGCCATGTCATGCTCTGTCTCTAACAGTTGCGCCGGGCATAGCCGAAAAGTCAGTTATCAGGGTTTCTCCGCTGGAGTCGGAGGACCCTGATGTTGGAGAATCAGAATTGCCCGCGAACTTTGGGGAAGTTGCAAAAGGAATATATCGCAGTGCGTTTCCTCAGTCTTGCAATCTCCCAGCACTCAAACTCCTGAAATTGCGAACCATAATGTAGGTCTATTTTGGCTGCCGCTTGTGGACCTCAGGCTTATGCATGATTTATAGTACTCTTGTCGAAGAGCCATTTTCGCCGAGCCACTCGAGTTTTTTGAAGGAGAACGGGATCAAACATTACCGCATTCCCTTCATTGCAAATAAGGACGCTTCTGTCAAAACACCAGACGGTGTCGTGAATACCATTCTCAGGATAATGCTGGACAAGGCCAATCACCCTATGCTCATACACTGCAATAAAGGAAAAGTAAGTCCAAAAGCTTTTATAAGTGATGTCTCAATGGCTAACTCAATGATAATTAGCATCGTACTGGGTGCGTGACTGGCTGCTTTCGAAAGCTCCAGGGGTGGGAGAAACAAGATATAGTTGATGAGTATGTCCGTTTCGCTCGACCAAAGCAACGTCCGCTGGACGAGGCGTTTATTGAGGCATTTGACCCGTCAAATCTCACCCACTTGGCTAAAACTTGCGGTGCAAAGTCGTGGGATTCATCTGGAACATACGACAATATTAGGGCTGAGAAAGATCAAGGCTCACCAGAAAACCTGTTCCAAACTTCCTCAGTTCCTCGTAATGATGTTCGCGTGGCTTCTTAACTCTCAATTTAGAGCCTGGCCTATACTGTCAAACTGCCATAACAACAGCCTCCTTCTTCTTTCTTTCCACTAATGTTTAATCGACATCGGTGCAAATTGCGTGGTGTCAATGGAGTTTATAGCTTATCTGAGCGCCGGAAGCGAATTTTATGGCGTCAATGTTCCTTTTGTGATGGCTATTTACTGTATGGAGTTTAAAGCATTCAAGCGAAGATATCTCAATCATAGAGGATTGAGATTGAAAATATATGGGCTTCGCCGCGTTTACTATCGCTATTTGTGCCTGAACTCGCGCTTAGGGATTCGGAAGCCAAAGACGTCCCCTCCACCACAAACTGTGGTGTCCTAAGCAGTTAGGCAATTCTTTCAATTTAAATATATACTCCTTTCTGCCGTAGTCTGGGTAGGCATGCGTTCCTAGTTATATCGGGGTTATACCTAGCGAAGAGTGCCAGCCTAGATATTATATTTTTACAATCCACCGCTTCTTAGGGGCAAGTCCTCTTTTTCTCTATAGGCTTCTTTATCAGTCAAAAGGTTCCATGATGTTATTCATGTCTATTCTGCATAACTAACAGCACATTAATACGCACAGTTTATTCTGCAATCTAAAACAAATATATAACTCAGTCGAGGTTGCTGTCTTGTGGTGAGCTTATACTGAGATATCGTCACAGAGCATCTCATCTTCATCATAGTCGTCGCATAAATCCACTAGAGGCCCTGCATACGAATGCGGACTGTGCGAAAAGGAAGTTTGACTTGATAATCCCGGAAAGGTTTCGACGGAATTAGTATCAAAGTCAAGCATTCCTTCATGATCCATCCGGGTGTCTTCAGAGTTGGGTAATGACAAGCTGCGTGTATAGGGCGACTTCACTTGGCAGTCTGCTTCTATAGACACACTATGAGGAGATACGGCTTTCTGGCCATCAAAATGAAGCTCTTCCAGGGTCTCCGCCGGGTGTCCGATTTCATTGCCATCGAATATCATGCTCGAACTATGTTCTGACTCGTCGAAGTTAAAATCAAGGACAAGCTCAGGTTCTGATTCGTCGGTTGCTGAATAAAATTCGAGCTCAGGTTCAGTATTGCAATTATCATCAAAATATTCCGTTTCTCCTGATATTGCTTCTGAAAGAAGCGTTTCGTCTTGAGTTGGCTCTTCTTGGTTAGGAATGGGCAATGAGCTTGAAGTTCTCAAGCTTTTCGGCGTCGGTGCGTGATAAAGCCGCTTCTGAGAGATAGTCCATAGTTTCATCTTCAGTATGGCCTTTGTATCGTTGCCTCTTGTGGTCGGGCTCGAGGGGCGCAAGTCTGGTTGGTGTACTGCTGTGACGGAGGCCATCTTCTCCTTTAAAACTTGGTTGTCGCTGAGATTCAACATCGAGGTTAAGGATTTCGCGATTGAGGGCAGCAAGCGAGATCGTTGGCTCATAGCCTGGTTCCAAGAGAGATGGTGTTAAACTAATGTCTGATACGCCCAAATCTCCATGTAGCAATGAGTCGGAAGCTCACCTCACGATAGCCGGGTTTGAATACACCGGGGGCTATCTTGGATAGGCTCTGGAAGCCATCCGACCCTGTTTCGGTGTTATTGCGTCTCCGCACCACATTTCCAAACACCAGCACCGCAAGGGCTTCTTGAAACAATGCGCCGAACTCTAAAGGGCTAGAAGATATAGGTGTTGAATGGTCGAAGGGTTCGGATTCTTCGTTACTCCTTCTGACGTCGTGTTCGAATACTGGACCATGGGTATCTGTAATTATTGAGATGTTTGCTTGTGAGTTTTGTACGCCATCCCAATCCCAATCGCCAAAATCGGCCGACTGTATTATATCGTCGTTTTTGTCGTGCGGTTTCGACTGCTGAAACCGTTTTATACATTGTTTGAAAATGTGGGTATATTCCAGGAGGACGTCAATGGAGGTCAATCGGACAGTAGGTATATTGGTCGGAGGAATTGCATCAGAGTAATCCCTCAATATTTTGGGCAGCTTCAGCGCCTTCGTCTTTTCTGCAGGTCCAAGTCGCTTTTGTATGCCGAAAGAGAGAAGATATGTGGAGCAACCCTGGCCGGGTTCGAAGATACAGCTTTTGTAGATAACAACGAGGTCTAGATCTGTCCAGATCTGGTTTTGGTGAGCTTTATTGATGAAGGGCTGGTGTCAGGAAGGTTCTCATCTAAACATACCTTCGCTCTGCAGGTAGAGTCGCCTAGCTGAGATACGAAATGGCTGGACGATGGATGCAAATCAGCCAGGGAGGCAATACGTATATTGAATTTGAGCTCAGGTGCTTGAGACACCCAGATTTCACCGCAGCACAGAAGCTGTTTCAGGTGCTCTGAATCACGTAGAACTAGGATCCCTGGGGGTAGCAGCATCGACGCAGAGGCTTGTAAAGATAATGTCAAGTCTGAGACTGGGGTAGAAAAGACTTTTTGTCCAAGATTAATAGAATAGTTCATGATATGCACTCTTTCTAGGCGATAAAATTCCACGTGTATAGATGGCCATTTTTCGTTAGGAAGATGGGGGAACGAAGGCAAAAGAGAGACGAAGATATATTTTGGTTTCCACTCAACGGGTATCTAACCTCTATCCACCCCCAACATAATAGACGGAATAACTAGGAGTACCGATTAAAAAAATAGATATACCGTGACAAAAGCCTGATTCGCGATACTTCTTACTCCCGTAGCTTCTGGTTCATCTACCACCGTTGAGGTCTTATGTAGGGAGGACGGGTCTAGTGCTAAAATATCAAAAAAAAAAATGGTGATAACCGGGGCACGAGGAAGATAAACTCATTGAATCGGTTTACTTTAGCCAACATAGCACTTTCTCGAATTCTCGAGCACGTTGTATTTTAGTCGGAGTAAACACTGGGAATCTATACTTAGAAGAGGCTTATCGATAAGCCCCAATCACGTGCACAATATGTAGCTTGACGTCTTGCAGCCAGCTCAATCAGTTTCATGATCGCCGTCAAGACTCTCAAGATCAGCAATGCCTGGTGATGAGAGACAACAATCTTCTTCGGCCGAAGCTAATGGTCCTGCCGATCTGGAATCGCAGCGACTTCTCCCGGATTTGTCAAATGAAGAACAAAACGATGCTAGTCACTCTGACATAGGCGCTTCAACCCCCGATGAGCCGCCGTCTCGATCCACCGCATCACCGCATCCAGACGGCCAGCGCCGCACTCCTCGCACTCAGAACCGCGTGAGATTCGATATAGAGGATGATACCGAGGATGGGAGCCATACGAGTGGAGACAATCGTGACTCCGAAGAACTTTGGCTGGACGAGGAGGACTATGCTGGGACTGACAGGGGCCGTTCGGGGCAACGTCATTCTGGACAAAGAATCCCCCTCCTAACGAACATTGAGGCACCCAGCGTAACACTTGCTACGTCTGACGAATTATTTCCCGAAGAGCATCTGGAGAGCGCGAGGCCTCGAAGCGGAATGAAGATGGCGTTCATGAACATGGCAAACAGCATTATCGGGGCGGGAATTATAGGCCAACCATATGCCTTGAAACAATCAGGAATGCTAATGGGAATACTTCTTCTGGTCGGCCTTACGGTCACGGTGGACTGGACTATCCATTTGATAGTTGTCAACTCGAAACTGAGCGGCGCGGATTCCTTTCAAGCAACGATGCAGCATTGTTTCGGAAAGTCTGGTCTAATTGCCATTTCTGTTGCCCAATGGGCGTTTGCGTTTGGTGGAATGGTTGCATTTTGTATTATTGTCGGGGACACTATACCGCATGTTTTGAGCTCTCTATTTCCCTCTCTTCAGGACATGTCATTTCTTTGGCTTCTCACCGATAGACGAGCCATCATTGTACTCCTTGTCCTGGGGATCTCGTATCCACTATCATTATATCGGGACATTGCCAAGGTTTGACCCCACTCATGGTTATGTTTCTATTACTGACCATCGAACAGTTAGCGAAAGCATCGACTTTGGCCCTATTAAGTATGGCAGTTATTGTTATTGCTGTGTTTACCCAGGGCTTTCGCGTATCACCCGAGTCGCGTGGTGATGTGAAGAGCCTATTTTTTGTGAACTCTGGGTTCTTCCAGGCTGTTGGAGTGATCTCATTTGGTATGACTCGGCTGTTATTGGGCTTGAATATTAAATACTAACCATGTATAGCATTTGTTTGCCGTATGTAGCTCATTCTGATAGGCCATGAAAAAGCTGACAGTATCAAGACCACAACAGCCTTTTGATCTATGGTTCACTGAAGAAGCCGACCTTGGATCGATTTGCGACGGTTACCCATTACTCGACCGGTATTTCCCTTTTAATGTGCCTACTCATGGGCGTGTCTGGTTTCCTCTTCTTTGGTTCACAGACCCAAGGCAATGTACTAAATAACTTCCCGTCGGATAACATCCTGATTAACATAGCGCGGCTGTGAGAAACCTAAACTCCCTGAGAGGCACTGTTCAATTTTGGCTAACGCTTCTATCTAGCTGCTTTGGCCTGAACATGCTTACTACGTTACCGTTAGAAGCATTTGTATGCAGGGAAGTCATGACGACCTACTTCTTTCCTGACGAGCCTTTCAACATGAATCGGCACTTGATATTCACATCTGCCTTGGTGGTAACAACTGTAGCTATGGCACTGCTAACCTGCGACCTGGGAGCCGTCTTTGAATTGATCGGTGCGACAAGTGCAGCCACACTGGCGTACATTTTCCCTCCACTATGCTATATTAAGCTGAGCAATGCGTCCCGAAAGGAGAAGATTCCGGCGTACGTGTGCATTGCCTTTGGAATTACCGTCATGGGTGTTAGCCTCATACAAGCAGTTGGGAAGATGATCAATAGTATGTGTTCCTTATCACCCTTTTATACCACAGCAGGCAGCAGCTAATGCAGGTGCTCCCATAGATGAAGGTGGCACAGCAACCTGCAGCTAAACCTTGAAGTTTTTACTCAATTTACATTGAACGGCACTTTCCCTGTAATCGTACCTGCAATAGACTATGACTAACTTGGTATCAATTAAATGTACATATAGACATTGTCAAGTTCAAGCTAATGTGCAAACCCAAATACACAGTGCGCTGACTACTTATGACCAAAACAAATCAAACAGTTTTGAGTGTGGGAGAAAATCGAGTCTGAATTTAAGAATGATGTGTGCCTTCATGGATCAGGCAAACAGAAAATCCAGAATTGTGCTCTTCTGCAGCACCGCGTTTGCACCTCAATCAACAACGCCCCAATAGAATCCTTCCTCCCTCCAGCTCTTACTGCTTTTCACACTCCACCTCCGATCCCAATTCCTACACTTGCTTTCTTTAATTTGCTACACTTCAGTGCTCTCCTGCTTGGCTTTGGTCTCAAGTCCTCTTTAATGGAAACTTTGATCTATTGGCCTGCATTCACTACAGCGCAAGGTATGGTCTAACACATATCTTATGAGAGAGGGGTGAGACCCAACTGACAGCCTTTTTGACTTGCAAGCCCTGTTCTGAGTGGATTTCCTTTTTGTTTCTTTCACTTGCTTGAGCGGAGACTCAGGCCTGAAAAAAAATTCCCTTTCCCAGAGTCATTCATCTTCAAGACTTACTTAGCCAACTTGCCCAACCTGCCACGCTCTGAAGGCGCTATTAACCATATCGTCCTAATTTTCCACTCCATTCTCTTATTCCTCATTCACTGGTGTTTTCGGCGTACGGTATGGCCGAAACATCAAATGAACGCCTCAACAGGCTGCAAGAGGTATGCCGGATCTTTTCCTTCCCTTTCAAGTAAGGCGACGGGAATTCCTGGACTAATGGTATTTCTAAACATAATAGGCGGACCTAGGGACGGCTCGAAGAGAATATATTTCGACCGTCGATCGTGGGTTCAATAACATGCGAGTCCAGGCCATCGAGGCCTCTCGGAAGTCCAACGTACAGGGATCGAAAGAGCAACGAGTCGCTGAAGCCAACAAATCCCGACTAGAGGGTTGGGCTAGTAAGATGATGATCAACTTTATTTAGGTGGATTGAAAACACTGATTATTGTCTTTAAGATGTGCACAAGAAAATCGGTGACACGGCGGATCTAGAGGACCTTGATCACCTTTTGAATGGCCAAAGCCACCGTTTACGGCTCGACAGCATGATACGTGGGGGCAGTGTACAGCAATTCGGACATACGTCTCAGGTTAATTCGTCTAGGTCGGTATCAGCAACAGCAGCAGGACCGCGTGCTGCTCCGTTGAACCAGCGCCCTACCAGGTCAGTGTTTAAACTGAGCAACCATCTAATGGACACTCTAACCACAATAATAGGGCCTCTTCAATGGCTATGAAATCCCTGCCTAACCCACCTGGAAACCGCAGTGGGCTAGATCCGGCACTTAATAGAAATAACCCTTCCAGTAACACCGCCGTATGGAAGAAGAAACCAGCAGGCAGACCCGCGAGCAGTAAGGGATTGACACCTGAGACTCTTACTGTGAGGAAACTAACAGCAACATTGATAAGGTGCGCAAAATGCTCCACTAACTAGAATTAGACGGCCTCTGTAAGTTGCATTTTTTTTCGTTCAGGCCCAACAATCCTGACGCGTTAAGCATCAGTAGTAATTTCCCCCCACGAGCTATTTCCAGCCCTGAAGATTTCCTCGCCGTCGCTCGCATGGTCACCGCGTGGGTTCATACCATCACTGTGCTTTTCCACGGATTTTGCTAACGATAACAAGAAAGCAAAGAGCAGGTAAACCACCGACTGAAATACCGAAAGCTCAGGGTCCCCCAGATGCAGAAGTTCATCGTAAAGGCGATTTGTCTCTCACCCCAGAAACGCCGTCTAAGCCTAATCGTCAAAAGTCACCAATTGGTGGAGTACCGTTAAGCCAAAAAGTCACATCTCAGCGTGCAGTTTCTCCCACGCCAGTGAACGAGGTCGAGTCGTCTGATAATAGCTTGAGTTCGGACTCAACGAACCTAGACTCGCCTGAAGAAACGTCTCAGGTGCCACCAGTTGGTACAACTGACCAAGCAAAAGAAGAAGGAAGACTCGATACAAGACTACAAGACTCAAGCGCCAATCAGACCCTCGTCCAAGCACAGCGCCCTCAGAAGGCTGTCGGGATGCTCCTGGATTTGAGCTTTGCAACATCAATAGAATCTGGACCGGAGCCTGGAATGAGCCCAGCTCTGGAAGAATTGAAAGGGCTGGAGTTCACAAAATCTCTCGAGGCAAAGGATCCGCCTTTTACTCTTGCAGGTGTCAACAGGAAGCTCGACTTTGGCGGAGTTTTACCCAAAGAGCAAAAGTCAAATGAGCTGAGTGATATAGAAGCAACCACTGATCTCGAGGATGACGAGGAAACCGCTGCAGAGTACCAACGCGAGATCGATTTAATCTGCGATCTCTTAGCAGGCTCTTTCTCCGATACATTTTTGTCTAAAATGACTGAATGTAAAAAAGAATTGGAGTCCAGGCTCGAACTAGGTCGAACCCCGAAGTTAAGGACAACGGCACGAAGCGAGAAGTTTTTCACTCCCCCAACTATTCCTGAATCCAAGGAACTCGGAGCTGCTGTTTCTGTAGCCGCTGAAGTTACACCGACGCATAGTCGCAAGACATCAGAGGCTCGGATCACAACTCCTACATCGCAATCTCGTTTGAACGCGGCAGCACCAAAATTCATGCCAAAGGCATTCACGGAGTACCGGTCATTGTCAAATGCCACCACCGATTCATCCACGAGTTTCCAGCCCACGCCCACGAAGGCTATCACCGAGCCCCAATCAGATTGTGCATCGAGCGAATTAACAATTGTTCCGGCGAAGGCAGATAAACCCCCAGTGGGAACTCGTGCTGAGTCCATCTCACCTGAATTCCCAACAACCATTCAGCGAGCTTCCAGTGGTACCCTACTTGGGGATCATCTACTACCTGGCGCCAGTACTAGGAAGGCAGAGCAACCTCACCTCTTCGGTGACCACTTACTTCCTGGACGTCGTGTATTTCCCTCTCTATTTGTGCCATCGTCTACCATTCCAGTATCTGGACCCACCCTGGCTCGTAAGTGTCCAAAATCCCTTCTATTCAGTCTAAGTGATACTAACCCCATTTGCTTTCTTTGTTAGAAGCGGCTGTCCCTGATTTCGGTCCTATTACATTCTCCTCCACTTCTGTTCCCCGGCCATTGAAGATTGTTGATCCAAACGCTCAAGTAGCTAGCAAGCCAGCGCCTGCAAAAGGTTCTTCACTCACACCGGATGCACCGCACTTCGAGCCGCTGAACAAAGCTGCCAGCATTACAACCTCAAATGCGCCGACCCCCAGTACTACAGCTAATGTCACAGTTAAGACTGCTAGAAAAACAACCTCAATGATGGAGTCCATCTATGCACCGAAGCCGAAAGCAGACTCAAGCTCCACGGGTCCAAAGAAACTTCCAGTTGGCCAAGGACTTTCGGCCTCACGATATTCTGATCCCAAATGGATTTAGATCATAACCCCAGCTCGATGAGTCTCCATTTCCAACCTCGTTAGCGAACGGGGAACTAGAGATAGATGTGGTATGCACGGACCTGACGGATGCTTCCCTTATTCGATAGCCGTCCTCACCATATCTTGTGAAGATTCTTTCTTTCACCTTCTCTTTTATTGCGTTATTTCTTTTGTTGTGCCCAGTAAGTGTAATACCCCCGCCTGCTCTTAATATTTTCTTTTGTCCTAATCGTACCATAACCCTTTATCTGAAAACACACTGCACTCACATACTCTGTAACAGATAGTATTCTCTTTCTTCACAAAGCTTTACTCATATTCAATTTCAAAATTTTGTTCACCGGTGTTTGGAAAACTCGACTTCCACTGCCAGACTCATGTAAAAACTTCAAACATCTCTGTCCGGAGGCAGTGTTTTTCTTTAGAAGTGGTTACCAATAGCAGCTGTGTTCAAGTAGACATTTCTTTTTCACCGTTAATTCAACCACCTAGGTAGCCTGAACCACGGGCTATGAGTTCTAATATAGGTCTAATTCTCTATCCCGAGCTAACTATATTCACCAGCAAGAATAATGGAACGCTGATAGGCTGGATATAAACGGTAAGAACAAGAGCAAATTACATGATGGCAAGCATGAAACAGCAAAAGAGGAAATCAAAGTAGATCCAGTCCAATGCCATGGATATCAGTTAACACAACGGAAACATGCGAATGACTTGAGTCCAGCTGGTCCATTCCATTTAAATTCCCAGTTCTCCTTGACGCCGGTTCCGGTCCGTACTCCCAAATACTCCTGAATGTGAAAGGCATATGTGTTTTTGCAAACAGAGGCCCTGAGGGCTAATGATAATGCAGGATAGGTATAAGCTTGACTATTGTTTGCATGCGCGAGAGGGGTATAAGCGTTTGTCGAAGTCATTAGTGTTGTTGTTGTTGTTGATTGCGTGGTTGCTGCTGCGGAGGCAGCGACCCGTCGAATTTTGTTCTCTTCGGATCATTTGGATTAGGTATAGGACTGGGCCCATTACCGCCAGGCATGGACGCGTTAGTCACATCATTTAGAGGTGGCCGCTTTCCGTTCATATTCGGCGGTCCAAACCCACCACGGTTGGCCGCTGGGCTGTTCGCCATCGCCTTTGAATCGACATTTGGTCGTGTTAGGGGACGATAAGAGGACGTTGATGGCCCTCTGTTCATGGGGCTACCCGCTCCGCCGGGAATACCGATTTTCCTATGCACGTCTGTGGAGGGATTAATGAAGTCTCGGCTTTGGTTTGGGGCTGGTGATGCGCCGCCCGCGAGCATTGGCCTTGATACCGGCAAGGTCTTAGTATGGTCGACGCCTGCGGTTTTGCGAATTGAGGGGCTTTCGGCGTGAGGGTCAAAGACTGGAGCGTTGGCCGCTGCATTATGGGGGTTTTCTCGCAGCATATCAACTCCGCGAGCAGAGAAAAACCCTACAACAGGCGGCGCTTGACCGTCTATACCAGGTGTACCTGGAGGAGCCATATTTTGCGGCTGCGGATTTTGGGCACCCGAGCCATACTCTTGTTTAATAGGGACTTGTGCGCTGGCGGCTGATGGGGCAGTGCCATGGCCAGCTCGTTGTTGCCCCGGTGGTATTGACCTCCCGTTTTGGTATGCCGTTCTCTGTGTCTCTGGAGGTGGTACAGACCGTCTTTGGTTTGCGTATTGATCTTGGGCTGCCGCAGGGTACGATCTGTTGTTCGGGCCTTGATTAGGGATTTGCCTGCCGGGTGGAGGATGGCTCATCGGTCGTTCCGGTTTCGACGGTGTTACGGTACTAGGATTAGCGTTCGTTGGTGCACCAGATGCATAGCCCCGGGGGTTTGGCGCCATGTTTTGCCTCCCAATTGGGGTCGGGGGCTGGCGCATCTTTTGAGCGTCTGCATCTTCCGCTATTTCATCTGGATTGTCGCCTTCGCCAACATTGAAATCGGCCTCATCGAACACATCACCTGTCGTAGTTAGCAAAATGAGAACTAGTTACGCATTAACTCAACATACTTCCAAATTCCGCATCGTAGTCAGAGACATTGTTGGCTGGTGCTGCCGTGCTTCTGGCCGCTATCATTGGGCGAGGAGGCAGATCATCGTCCTCTGGGAGCGCTTTTGGCTGTACTGGCTCCTTCTTTATAGGAGCAAAGTCAGGGTGGCGGTGCAGATCATGGATGTCTAGCTTCGACTGCAAAGTATGTTAATATCACGAGGAATATTGAACAGAGAATGGAAAATTAATACCGGTGCTGTTTTCACTTTTGTGACCTTGGAAATGTAATCCTTGTCGTATATACAGTTACCCAGGACATTGCCGAAATTTCGCAGAGCCCGCTTTAGGGCATCGGTAGTTGCTTCTTTTTTCGCCTTTTCAAAAGCGGCAGCCTTCCCCTTGCAGTTTTCAATGTGCCCGTATCCGACATCCTGATATTGGTTTGGCCGTCAGCCCTGTGTCCACAAAAGAGTTGGCCTGGGTGGGGTTACTTGTACATGCCTCGTGGTAGGCTCCGTCCTTCAGAGTAACCCTCACTATCACAGATAATCCCAAACTAACTTTTCCAGTATTTGGGGACTCGTCAACCTGTAAAACCACGGATCTCATCAGCAACGCGTCCCCAATAGCAGGCGAGCATTATAACATGACGGAGATCATATCATCCCAGGGCACTCGTACAAAATCAATTTGGATATTCTGGATCGAGCTCGACCACCCATTAAACCCAAATACTTCATTGGCAAGGTTGATACACTTATCCGCAGAGAGGTAGTGTACTTTCTGGCCCGCCGCGCCAGGCCGGGCGGAGATGTACTCGGGTCCTAGTTTCTTATCGAGACGTGCTTTAAGTGCAGCGACTTCATCGGGTGTATATTGGTTAAGGCGTGATGGACTCTCTTCGAATGGGTTTTTGGCGATAACTCCTGTTGTGTCCGGCATTGTGATGCTCGCCGGGCCACCTCGATGCTGGTCGCCGACGCTGAGCACGCGGTACGCGTTAGCTTACCCCGATCTCATCGGGTGCTTGGGCCGGATAAATTTTGGTAGAACTCACGCTGGCATTATTATGATATGGATAGGTTATTATAAGAGAGTACCATGAGCATCTGGGAAGCTGAGCTGCATTGAGTGGAAGGTAACCCAGGCGCGGGTGGGAGCTGCTCTGGGGTGGAGACGCGTCGGGATACGCTGCGATGCCACGAGATCACGTGATGCGCATCCAGAATGGACGAGCGATACAGTAGTTACTTTCAAGCATAAATTGACCAGATTTCATGGCCTTTACATTGTGAGTTTTATCTGTCGACTGCCTGTTTTTCATAGACCATGTGTGGACATGCACTTTTCGTGATACTGTTCTAGCCTCTCATACTAGGTTTTAGTAGCGACCTCAAGTCTCGTCTAGGGTAAACTTCTAATCACTCGACAACAAGACTAGCACTAGGTACGAGTCCAAGGTCCTTGAGAGACTCCCCGAAGAATTCAGAATTAAACACCTTTCTAGGAAAGTTCTGTCGGAAACTGGACACATCAATACCGTCCTCTGACTTCAAAGCCGCGGCCACTTCGAATAGTGTAGTTTCAACCGGCAATGTCTTCATGACATTTCCCTTCGGCGTCTGGAATCGGAGACGAGCTTCTGTATAAGCAGAGGCCGGTTTAGACGCGACAGGACCTGAGGTTGTTGGTGCTGGTGCAGCGGCCGGCTGACTAGGAGGCGCAACTCCAGCACGCTCAGCCTTTTCACGCTCGACTCTTAGTCGGCGCTCCTCCTTATCCGCCTCAATCTTGGCCTTGACACGACGCTTAGCCTCGATTTCGTCCTGTTTCTCCTGCTTCTTTTTGGCCGCCTCTTTCATTCTCTGCTTTTTCTCGAGCTCCTCCTTAGCGTCCTGAGATTCCTTGGTGGCCTTTCTTCGAATTTCCTAAGCAAAACATCCTATTAGCAAGCTTCAATGACACAATTGCTCAGTGCTGCATACCTCATTCCGCTTTTTGTCAACCTTGTCCTGCTCTGACTGGCCCGCGCGTTTGACTGCCAGCTTCTCCCTGAGCTCCTGAAGTCTGGCCTTCTTTTCCTCTTCGGTCAGTGGCGCAACCTCTTCCGTCGACTCGGCAAAATCAACATGTTCAGTTTTTGAAGCGTGAAATTCGGCCTGTGCCTGGCTTCGGAATTTCTTCCCGCATTCATTGCAGAGCAAGCTGCGGGCCTCTTCGCCAGGTTGGAGTGCGGGCCCCTCTTCGTCGTCGTCGGCTCCTGCACTTGCCGCCTTTATTTCTTCGAGGGATTTGTCCTGATTTTGTTCCAGCCATTCGAGAGCTCCTTGGACTGTGCGTTGATAGCAACTGTGTTAGCATGATCTGTCGGAATGGAAAGACGCGAGAAGAGAATACTCACGTCCGCCACTCTTCTTCACCGCCAACTCGGCGCGCTCCTTATCGAAGCCCATCTCGATGAGCTGATCTAAGTCTGAGGTAGCCATTTTGGATCGATTGATGGGCTGACGGGGCCAAAACGGATGTGCAACTGCGGAGAGTGGTGGGGTAGTTCGAGGTCGAAGCTTTTAAAGATAAGTAAACTGGCCGGGAAGTGAACTCAGGGATTTGAGAAACGGTTAAATAGTCCTTGATAAGCTTAAGTGATTGGGCGCCGAGAATGTAGGCTTCTTGAACGGGGCAGCAGTAGGAGGTGTGAGGTGTGAAAGTTGTTGGGTGACGTATCGGGCGAAGCTGTCGGCGGAGGACCAAATGCGGGAGGACCCGCTCGATCTATGCTCGCCCTCGTCAACACTCAACAGGCGTCGCACATCAATCGGGCAACATTCTGGAATTTTCTTTCACAAGTGAAGTTGCTTAGATTTAAGACGTTGGTGCGATTATGATTTGTCGGGTTAGATTACGCCCCCGCACGAGAGAGAGTCATATGTCTACGAATGTGGTGCCATATGAGCCCACAAACAAGGGCCAGTCCTCCGTACCGTATACAATGGCCCTAGGCCAGCATCTAGATCCCATCTGGATCATTATGGGATAGGGTTTGGAACACAAGCTAGGCTCGAATCCAATGCAAGCCCGCAATCCACTTATGCGTCCGTAGCTGAAGGGCCGGGCGTTTGCTGTAACAAGTTCACTAACCACCAACCGTGCTCGAATCTTAGCATCTGCCAACTGCGAATGCCAACAATAAATGGGCACAATTTTGGAGTTTGATAGGGCGGTATAGAATGCGATTATTGAGTATTGAATGGCGCCAGCCAGAGTAATAATCAATAAGCAAAACAAGGACAGTCACACAGCAAAAGGTTCAGGAACTTGAGGCCACCGAATTCCGTATCACATGTTCAGGGACCAGAGAACGGTCGACGAGGAACCGATTGTGCTCCAGTGGTCCCGAGGATGTCGACAGGCGACTCCGAGAACACAGTAGACTGGCATGGTTACGCAGCCATAACAGTGAAAGCTAGGGATATCATAATCAATAGAGAGGCAGACATTAAGGGCTGCAAGGAATACAGAGTATATACTCCGTAGAGACCAGCCTGTTGCTTAACAAACAACAGATCACGACCGTGTTGGCACTGATGATGACTTCACCCGACAGAATCAGCTGAGTCAGCGCCCCGGCCCAACCAGCGGCCGCGACGCTCTTCCCCCAGCAATTAATTTGGTTGCGCCTGAACTCTGGCGTTTGGCTTCAAACAATAACTGCCAACACTGCTGGTCTCCAACTCCCTGTCCCCGTTATCGCCTCCCTCCGCTACCTCAACTCCCTCGTCTCGCTGTCAGATACCAGCGTCTCCCCCGGGTCTTGCTGCTGGGTTCCCCTTGTTCCAAACAACCCGTTACTTTTGGGCTGATTTGGCCTGTGAAACGACCCCCTCTGTGCCCTCTTCCCACTTAGCGAATACCTCCATACCCTATACTCACGATGTCTATCCTTCTCGACCCCCCGGAGCTTGCGTTTAAACGTACGTCTAAGATATCAACATTTGTGTGGATTTCCGTCCGAACTAACCCCCCGGTCCAGGCCCCTTCAACCGCGAAATATGCCAGGTTTTACACCTCACCAACAACAACCCCGATGCTGTTGTCTTTAAGGTATGGGATCGTGTTGTACCCCTGAAGTCATCGTTACGCTCTAACACTTTATCGCATTTAACAGGTCAAAACTACCGCCCCTAAACAGTACGTGACCGTTCCTAACTGCCGCACAATTGAATCCATACTAAACTGCGCTTAGCTACTGCGTTCGGCCAAACTCGGGGCGGATAGAGCCAGGAAAACATGTGGAAGTCCAGGGTAGGGCAACCTAAATCGAACGTTATTGAACATATTGGCTGATAATGTGGGATAGTGCTATTGCAGGCCATGAAGGACGAACCAGCCCCTGATGCCAAGTGCAAGGACAAGTTCCTTGTCCAAACCGTCGCAGTCACAAAAGACATGGAATTCGCCAATGTCAGCTCTATTGTACGTTCATTTGGTTTCCGGTCCCCGGGATCTTGTCTAACCGGCATGTAGTTCGAGAAAGCCACCAAATCAGCTGTCCAGGAGCGCAAGATACGAGTAACCTGGCTTGCTCCCGAAGAGCTATTGGCTGATGACCAAGCGGATACCAATGGCACGGTAAGTACTCGCTTACAGCAATATTTGAATTTTCCTCATACTTACGCCCGTCGCACATAGAATGCCCAAGACGATGAACTCCCCGCCTACTCTTCACCGAAAGGAGATTTTGAGACACCCGCTGCTGGGCTTGCCAAAAGCCCCAACGCCTCGTCCCCCATTCCCGCTCCGGATTTCAACGACAGTGCCAAACGTGAATATTCAACTCCACATGTTAACGACAACAAAGCGGCGATCGCGACATCTCCCACGGCGAGCGGGGCAAAGCCGAATTCCGAGTATGAGGCTCGACTGTCGGATGCCAACGCTCAAATTCAACGCTTGAAAGATAAGCTCGCAGACCAAGGCCTGAGACAACGGAAGATTGGCGGCGAGAATGAGAAGTCGCCGGCCGCCCTTGCGCAGCAGACCCAGTCTGTTGAGGCAGGCGTGCCGGTAAAGATGGTGGCAGGTCTATGCCTGCTAAGCTTCTTGATCGCCTATTTCTTCTTCTAGCCCTGTGTTGTCTTTTCATCGTTGCCCAATACCTATTTCCTACGTCTACCAACAAACCACTTGTGTTCATTCTGAGCTGCTTGCCTTCCAATTTCCTTGTTTGTCACCAACTTACGTCCAAGCTTCTTTTCCTTTTGTTATGCTGCGCAGCTGTTTGTTCCGAACACCGTGGCCTCGCGTCGTTATTACGATGACCCTCGACCTCATGACACCATAAAAACAACAACGGTAGGGGTACAGAACGGAAAATAAGCTCAACACGCTCAGCGAAGGCGGGGGGCTACGTGGTGGAAACCCCAAGCAACCCTCCGTCTTTAGTACCTCGTTCGTCAATGTTGATGGCGTATATGGCTAATCTGTCGCCTCTTCCGCTTTCTTCTCTGTCTGATTGTTGAAACCTGATGTGAATATCATTTTACAAGCGAGTATCGGTTTTAGACGAAACGTATGCGTTGATAGCCAGGCAGTTTCTTAAGTAATAACGATAATGTTACTGAATGTTTATACCTCTTAGAAACATGCTTCTTTTGTAACTAGGTTGCAGATCAAAACATTATCTCATTCCGTATTAATATATACACCTAAAAACACATCAGACCACAGGGATATCATCTCGTCTATAATATATGAAGACATTCGTCAGATAGCATACATAGCGGAGAGCGCGCAAAGTACACCAATTAACCCCAAATTAGCTCAGCGCGGGAGAGAAAACGAAACAATAGATAACCTAGAGAGCGAGAAAAATGGAAGGCCAACTTCAACATTGAATCTCGCTTTCCTTCCACCCATCGCCGGCCTCGTCAGGTCCAGCGTAGGCACTCTCGCCCGCTCGGCCGTTGGAACCAGCGCCACCACCGCCGCCTACGATGCGACCGCCTTGTGCTCGCTTAACACGGCACCAGGGGCCGACATTCTTGTCTAGGATGAAGGTCCAGATGACCCAGACCCAGCTTCGGTGGCAGGGCAAAGGTTCGTAGAACTCGCTGGCAATACGGTGGAGGGCGTGGAGTTTTGTCCAGGGGATGGCGGGGAAGTCGTGGTGTTCGTTGTGGAGGCCGACGTTGTAGGTGAGAATGTTGAGGGGTCCGTAGTAGGAGTATGTCTCTGGTGGAGGGAGGGATGCTAGGGGGTGTTCTTTTTGTTGTCCTTCGCCTGTTGTGGCTTGTTTGTTTAGTTCCTGGAGCGACTCGGTGCCGTGGTCGAGCTTTGAGAAGAAGTAGTGTTCTGCGATGAAGTGGCCGGCGCAGGGGTGGAGAGAGCCGGCGAGGAAGGAGCTGAGAAGGAGGTAGAGAACAGGTAGGAGGGAGCCGTTACAGAACTTCGTTAGGGCGTAGTCGAAGGAGAGTTGGATAACGAGGTTTATGCTGTGGATCATGGTGAAGGGCGGGCTGTAGATGAACATGGGGCGAACGGCGTAGAAGAAGATCTGGAAAGTACAAAAGAAAGCCTTGCCGAGGAGAGAATCAAGAACAAAGGCTTCGAAAGCTGTGGGGAGATCGGTGTCGAGACCGGCGACGCCGAGTGATTTGTGGTGGGTGAGATGGTAGGGCTATAACAATTTGATCAGCTTTTGTTCTGTCTTCAGATAAGCTGGTGTATGGACACATACCCTGAAGGCAGCGCTATAGGGCACTCCGATTGGGAGATTGGCAACTATAGCCAGGAAGCGGTTGGCCATGGGTGCCCGAAAAGCTAGATTATGGGATATTTCATGGATGGCGAGGAAGAGGTTCTGGTTCGAGGTTGCACCGATCACATACGCTGTTAACCAGAACTGCCAGGAGAAGAA
The DNA here is from genome assembly GCA_023624935.1 of Aspergillus sp. PA3604. NCBI lineage: Eukaryota > Fungi > Ascomycota > Eurotiomycetes > Eurotiales > Aspergillaceae > Aspergillus > Aspergillus sp. PA3604. The sequence goes on from JAMABJ010000054.1 coordinate 31,614, forward strand.
GGAAGTTTCGCGGAGAAGGTATGCGCAGCAGATCTGAAGGGAAACGACACCGATAACCACATATTTGGTCAATGGCTCTGGTCCGCAGAGCTTGGTCACCTAGAGGAAGGTAAAAAGGTAAGTTTTATGAAGGGGTGGCCACTCGGGGATAAGGCGGAGGTACCTCTGGATGTGCTTTGATGATTGCTTGCCGTCTTGAGCGGTGCGGCTCCTCTGTATAGGCCCAGAAGAAGTCCTCGACTGAGGACGTCTCCGGGGGCCGGGCTTGCATGGAAGGCTCCTCATCATGTGGTTTTGAAGCTGTGCGGAGGTTCTTGGAGGCCGACACGCGGAGCTGCGGTGTAGCGGAGGTTGCGACTGTCGAGGCCATAGTGAAAGGAGGGAGGGGATTCTGCGGAAAGGAGGAAGTTGAGGGCGAATTTTAGGCCATGGAACGAGCTCAGGAACGGGAGGATGGTCTATGGCTATAAGTCAGAGAGGAGATGTGGTTCGATTGAAACATGGGAGTCGCTCAGTCGAGTCTCGGAACGTTCGCCTTCCACGTGGGGCGCTCATCCACTGCCACTCAACGGCCTCTCTTTGACCCTTACGAGTCCACACCATATTCGCACCTCTTGATCGTCCACTCATTACAAATCCTGCTTCTCAGGGCTTCCAGCGGTCTGGAACGGTGCGGCTGGGCTTTATACGGAGCTGTTATGCGCTTCGAATCCCAAAAACGAAAATGATGCCTGCATCGTTACAATAATAATATACAACGTGTTTATATGCTTTGCATTATATCATGAATCTGCAAGATGGAGCAACAATGGTCTCAATTTCAGAGTTCTTACCATTGTTTGCTTTGTCTTTGCTACAGGTTCTTCGATGCCAGCCAGTGTTTCAAGGTGAACCATCCTCTCCCAGGGGAAAAGGACACATCAAAACTACAGCTTGCAAGGCTTCGAACTCGTAGGGGAAGACAACAAGTATTGCGGACCAGATAGACTAAACGAAATACGAATCAAAGCCAATGTTCCACTGGGACGAGTGTGACTACAAGAGCACCATATAGTTCTAGCATGTAAAAATTCGTTTATTTGTTTGTCTTCACTTCGTATTTGGCTATAAAAAGCCGTGTATCACTCGATGGACCCAAATTGTTTTTAGTAGTCCTCTCCACGGCTGATGACCTCCTTTACGGTAGGCCGGAGTACGATGGTCTGCAGCCATAGTTAGCTTGAATTCCCAGGTTACGGTTGAATTGGATATAGGACTTGCATGTTCGTATTGGGCCGTGTAGGAGCCCTTGACATCACAAAGAGGCGGGTAATCTTGGACAATTCCAGACGAAACCAAGTTGTTCAGCTATAAAACGTGACACGATTAGCAGATAACTCAAACATGGGGTATAACAGCCTACTTACACCAAGAAGATACTTCTCCTGGCCCAGTCTATCAAGATAGCGACGGCACCAGGGCAAAGTGCCGAAGTTCTTGTTGATGACGTTCAGCAAGTTCTTAGCAGACGATAACCGTAGAGGAACTTGAGGTGCATTCGGGACCAGCGCATAGTGAGAGGTTTCCATCTAAGATCTTGTAAGTCCCTGGGTATGCGGTTGCGTTGCAGCAAATTCAACTTACGTCTTCTCTCACGTAGCCCTTTCCGGTACTACCGAAGGTTTCAATAGCGAAAACTTCACCTTCTTCCATCTTGGTCTGGTCTCCACCTTTCACGATGGGGACGCTCTTGCCGCCGTGGATGACGTGCTGGTCAATGTTATGGCCGTTAAGGTTACGGATAGGTTTTATGGGATACGTAGTTCCATTTAGTTCGACTTCGTAACTCTCCATGGTCTCCTGGATAGCGGCACCGATGTCGCACATGCGAACATCAATTCCAGCCTCCTGTGACGGGCCGTCAGTAGATCGTTCCTAAAGATTTCAGATGAAAACCACATACGCGAATACCAGTATTGGTAGCATCCTTGACGGCCTCAAGCAGAGGATCATACACGGGGTCAAAGGACATGGTAAACGCACTGTCAACAATACGTCCGTTGAGCTGCGCTCCGAAATCAACCTTCATCACATCACCCTGCTGCAAGACCATTTTGTTGCCCGCATTCGGGGTGTAGTGAGCGGCGCAGTGGTTGATGCTCAAACCGCAGGGGAAACCCATGCCACCTTTGAGGTTGTCGCCCTCCTCAAGACCCTGGTGACCGGTCAAAGCGCGGACGGAGTCCTCAATACCCTCCGCGATCTCCGTCAAGGTCTGGCCGGGCTTGATGTTCTTCTGCGCATACTGGCGGACCTGGCGGTGAACCTCGGCACCCTGGCGATACTCTTGCAGGAAGTCATTGTTCATGCGGTCGAGATAGCGTTTTTCCTCGTTGGTTGTGCGATACGAGTTCTCATTCTTATATTCGACGATCTCGCCTTCGGGGTACTGGCCGTTCGAGAATAGGTTCGACACCGGGACCCGAGGGGGAGAGCTCTGCACCTTGGCACCGCCCTTCTTCTTCTTCTTTGGCTTGCGCTTCTTCTTCTTTTTGGCTGCTACAATCCGTTATCTCCGGTCAGCGGGGTTGCGCCGAGGCAGGCTAGAAAACGCGGGAGCCGGGTTAATGCATACCTCCGTCGGCCGCACCAGTAGCAGCAGCATTGGTATCGTCTGCATCATCATCCGAGTCGTCCTCCGCCTCGCCGGCTTCCGTTTGGCCCGCTTTCGCTGGGGCCGGGGCGGAGTCGCCGTTCTGACCGTTCACTGCGGAAGAGGGTATATTTTAGCCTGATGCAGATCGATAAGAAAAGGTGGGACAGGAGGGGACTTACGGTCAAGCTTCTCTAGCTTCTCACTTGTCTGTGCAGCCATGGTGAGAAGATAAAGCTCGTGGCTGAAAAGGCAAAATCGAGACGGATAGCGGTCTGAACAGGAGAAAAAACAGAGCGGGGAATTTCAACGGATGAGATAATGAAGCGCCAAGACTGAGGCCCCGATAGTCAAAGACCGTGGGTAGTTTTGTATGATGTAGGAATGTCTTCAGAGAAATAAAAAGAAATGATAACTAAACACTTTCAGTAGTAGATACAGGCCATTAACCGATGGTAGTTGCTTTTATGGTGTTCTAGCAAAGCGGACGGAATAGTTGCAGGTCTTCTCTGGCTCTTTCTACAATGATATTCAATAGAAATAGAAGGCGCGGAGTATCAGCATTCAAAACCGTTATCGAACATCTGAAAACATTAGTTAATTATTTGCTGGCACAATAATAGGTAGATTGAGCATAAACGGCACATGGCGTGGCCAGACTCGGGACTCCAGTCTGGTGCACTACAACCCTGTATAAGCTATAGAGTCGATGTACGGATATGGTACCCAGCATTAACAGGATGATACTTGAATCATAGTCAGAGATACTGGTGAATGCTTTCTTTGGGTATTCCCATTAGAAAGAATGCCAATGTAGGGCAGAGCTAACACGGTCCATCCAGCTCGCGCAGCGATGACGCACTGTGCCTCCGATAAGCGGCCGACGCCATCACTCAGGAAATGTACCTCCACTTCATCTTCCCACTAGCTATCTCTCACTACTAAATAGACCCTTTCCAGCACATACAAATGAAGGCATGCCTTTTCCCCGGCATTTGAGGACGCCAATTTCTCAATTTCTCCTCGACAATTCTCACTGTCCGCAAGGCTTCGCCCAGCACGACCACATCTCTCTTACTTCCAACGCCCGCAGTCATGGACACGGCTACACACGCAAAGCTCCCTTCTCAACAACGAGCTCCCGGTCTCTCGCCTCATCGCGAGAACCAACTCACTACGAGATTCTCGACGTTCCGGTAACAGCCACGCCCGCGGAAATCAAGAAGTGCGTCTCCAACCCATCGCATCCAACCTCCCTACCTCCCACCCCAGCTACAGCTACAGCTACACAGCTCCCCATATCTTTCTACGTCTACCCAGTAATCACAAACAGGCTCCAGCTAACCCGAAGTCCCTCTCCAACAGACAATTCTACTCCCTCTCCCTCCGCCACCACCCAGACCGCAACCCCGACGACCCCAAAGCCTCCTCCCGCTTCGCCAAAATCAATTCCGCCTACCAAGTCCTCAGCAACAACACAAAGCGCTCAACCTACGACCGCGACCACGGAATCCACGCCCACGCCTCCCAATCCACCCACTCCACCGCAACGCCCGGTCAACACCCCATGGGCAGCCACAGCAGCCACAGCAGCCACGCATCGTACTTCGGCTCGCGACCTGCAAGTGGCCTAAGCAAACGGCGGGGTGTATTCCGGGGTCCACCGCCGAGTTTCTATGCGCACGGCGGGTACGGAAATAGAAGGGCGCCTCCGGGTGCCGCGGGCGCTGCGGGCGGGGGTTCATATTCAGGTTCTGCGGCCGGTGCTGCGGGCGGCGCCGGGAAAGAAGACGATCCGACGTCGTTTATAGATCGGAATCGGGTTTCGCATTTTAATGCGCGGGGGCATTACCGGACGCAGACGGCGGAAGATGCGCGGCGACAGCAGCGGCGGTCGAGGACGGAGGCTGATATCAATGAGCAGCATATAGGCAGTCGCGGGGATTTCGCAGTGCGGTTCATCGCGGTCTCGAGCATTCTTGTGGGTGCGGGTGCGTTATCGGGGTTCATCCGATGGCCGAGTAATACTGGGGTCGAGAAGTCGGGGAAGACGAAATCTGCAAAAGTGAAGAGTGGCTGAGACGTGCTTCCATGCTTTTGGAATATCTTGTTTTCGCGCTGCATTTGCTGGGGTTGAATTGTACATATTTACACTGTTCTACAGGGATTGGCGCTGGTTGGTTACGTTACTTTTAGACGAATGGCTTAGCAAAGCGATATAGAATTTTGTTCGCAAGCAATCTACCAAAATTCACTGCGTATGCGCTGTAATACGGTCTGAGAACAAAAGAAATTTAACTCTGATTGATATACAGTTGTCGCCAATAATGACTACGGTACATGATGATTACGCTGATATCTAGATACCAAAGTCCACCTATTCCTATCTTCCTGCTTCCTATATACAAAATCTCGCCCTATCTATGCGCCACCAAAGGGATGGAACAGACTGTTGACCAATTAGAAGGTAACTGAAGGAGACCCCAATTACTTTCAATTCGCCGGGGCTTACGCATATTGGAACAAGGTAAACAGGTTTAGGCGAGCCCCAATAGCGTAAGTATGGGAATTAGGTCGCTTAAGCCTCGAAGGTGAAGCTGGCGCCGACCTTGTGAGCAGCCTGGTTAAGGTTCTGGGTATCGAAAGAAGCACCAAGGCCGAGGGTGACACCAGGGCGGAGGAGAACGTTGTAGGCCAGAGCGGCAATACCACGGTCGTTGATCTTGACCTAAATTGAGAAAAGGCGCATATTAGTTTTGATCAAGTCCGACTTTTCGGTTCTGAATACTCACCTTGGCGAAGGAAGAGGGGTCAAGGCGGTACTTGCTAGCAACCTCGAGGCCGACGGAGTTGCCGGTCTTGGAGTCCCAGGTGGCCTTAGCACCAGCCTCAACCTGAGCGTTGACGCGGTGGTAGTAGCTGGCGGAGAAGACAGTCAGGTTGTTGGCAGCGGTGATGGCAGCAGAGTACTGGGAAACGCTGTAGCCGACGGCAGCGGAGTACTTGGTGATGGCGGCCTTCTGGACGTCATAGCCACCCTCAGCACCGACAAGGAAGCCCTCGTGGCCGAGAACAGCGTCGAAGTTGGCGGAGGGGCCGTTGAGGAGATCGAAGAAAGCACGGGTGTGCACGTTGGGCTGCTTGAAGTGGAGGTTGAGCTTAGCACCCTTGGACTGCTTAGCAGGGAGGTACTGGGTGACGATCTCAGCCTTGAGACCCTTGGCGATGTTGTTGTCGAGCTCGAGCTTGGTGTCGAGGGCGTTGGCGGTAGTCCAGGCCTGTGTGAGGGTGAGGCCTGAGCAAGGAGAGACAATTAGCATCAATCTATGTTCGGCAACCCTTGACGACAGAATAATTCTGGTGGAGGGTGACAAGCGATGAGAGCGTGCGATATTCACGAGCGCTTTGTCAGGCTTTCTAGGAGATTTGGGGTTGGGTGGTTTTTGTTTGCGATTATGGGGGCCTTTACCAGTAGGAGCATCGACATATTTGGCCTCGAGCTATCTCAGCAAGAACTGTTAGCACTGGTTCTGGCCAAAGTCTCTTGTAAAAGACAATAATTGGAACTTACGCTACCAGCGATGGGACCCTCGTGGGCAGACTTGCCCTTCACGTTGAAGGTGACGCCATTGGGGGCCTTGGACTTGACCTCGAGGCTGGCTATAAGTCGGGAGTCAGCTAAATACCGAGCGAGGACATGCGACAGCATTGAAATTACATACCAGCAGAGCCGTGGTAGAAATCCTTGTTGAGGAGCTATCGGACGTTGAATTAGCATTGGAAATGCGCAAGTCTCTTATCCATCCTCCCGACTCCCCTTGCGAAAAGAGGTGAGAGAATGAACAGCGCGACACGTACATCGTTGGCCGCCTTGGCGATATCGGAGAAAGCAGCAGGAGCAGCCATTGTGTAGAGTGTTATGATTTATTGGACGTTAACGTCAAGTGTATTGGAGTAGAGAGGTGGTGGTGGGCAGGTGCGATGGAATGACGACGAGGGGAGGGAGAGAAGATTCGGATGGGGAGGTTGAGTTCCCAGTTACCAACAACCCAAACAAATGATGGGGGAGCCACGGGAAACTTCCGCCGTTGTGATTGGCTGCCGTTCGGCTCCCGGTAAAAGCCGCTCCCATGAAATCCCGTGACGATGCCGATCGGTGCCTGAATCGCCTGGGGCATCCGCCTTCCCTGACCGAAATCTAGTGTATTCCCCGGTCTCCAGGGCTGTCGGCAAACTACTAGCACTGACAGCTTTAATGTTTGCCGATGATACTCCTTAAACTTTAATGCTCACCGCGACTGGTGATTGTATACACTACAAGGGGGTTTGGGACGAATGCCCCTGTTCTTTACATATCATCGGATGGATCCATGGCTCAAATTGGAAGACAATGAAACAAATTCGAACACATGATTACGAAATAACCTGAAACCCTAACAGCAGTCCACGGGCCAAAAATAGACCGCGGTGGACTTTGGAGAAGACGCGACGCCAATTTTACCTGTCTTCCTGTCTTGAAGTGGACGCAGTGATCGAACAAAACGCAAACCAGGCGCTGGCGACGCCGATGGAACCCGCTCGCATGAGTCGGACGAAAACTCGCTTTGCGCCCAAAAACAAACATCTCGGGGATAAGTCATCTATGCATGCTTCTATATCTCAAAAAACAATACCAACACGAAATTTTTGGAAAAAAAACTTTGCTATAAAACATCTATTCGGTGCTGTCGTATTTGGCGTTGTGGGTGGAAATGGCTCTGGAGAGACGCATGTCAGTCAGCAGCTAAACGATTTATTATCGCTTGTACATCAACATACCTTCCGCTAGGATCGCTCTGTTTCGACCATGTGGGGACCCAGCGCTCGACTGTGCCTGCGCAGGACGGCGGGAAGTGCTCGTCGAACATCATACGGTACCAGTAACTGTTCCAATGTTAGCTTTTCCTTTGAAGGTTCGTGGGAGCAAAACACATACGCTTCCTTGGTATCTGGGATATCGTTACCCCACTCGGGCTTGGGGTTCTTCATCATCTCATCAGTGACGTGAAGCTCGGCGTTGTCCTTAAGGCCATCGATCCAGCTGTAGCCGACACCATCACTGAACTGTTCCTTCTGGCGCCAGAGGATCTTGTCGGGGAGGTAGGGCTCGACATCGGGCTCATCGGAGGTGTCAAACGCCTTGCGCAGGATGTATTTCTCGATACGGTCCTTTGTGATCATCTTCTCCTTAGGGTCAACCGACATCGATGTCTCGACGAAAGCCTTGTCGAGGAACGGAACACGTGCTTCCAAGCCCCATGCCGATGTTGACTTGTTGGCTCTGAGACAGTCTGCAAGATGCAAGTTCTTCACACGTCGGACAGTCTCCTTGTGAAACTCCTCCTTGTTGGGGGCGGCATGGAAGTAAAGATATCCACCGTAAATCTCGTCACTTCCCTCACCACTCAGAACCATCTTGACTCCCAGACCCTTGATCTTGCGGCTGAGCAGGTACATGGGGGTAGAAGCTCGGATAGTGGTCACATCATATGTTTCCAGGTGGTAGATAACGTCGGAAAGAGCGTTGAGACCGTCTTCAACGGTGAAAGTCAGGGCGTGGTGCTTGGTTCCCAAGAACTTAGCCACCTCCATAGCAGCCTCGGTGTCGGGGGCCCCAGGAAGACCAATCGAGAAGGATTGCAGCTGCTGGAAGGAGTTGACAGTTGAGAGCTCGTTCTCGTCATCAATGCCGACCAACTGACCGTTGGCCTCGCTCTTGACGCCGTTGCTAGCGGACTGCGTGCGCTTGGTCTCGCGCTGGGCGATCGAGGCAACCAAACTGGAGTCAAGACCACCAGACAGCAGAACACCGTACGGAACCTCCGCCATCAGACGCTTCCGGACGGATTTCGTGAGAGACTCGCGAATGGCCATGTAGTCGATTGGGGTGTTGGGGACGTTGGTGGGATCCCACCATGAGGGCTGGAAATACCGGGAGAATTCACCGGTCTTGGAGTCAAAGACATGGCCAGGGGGGAAAGTCTCGACCTTGTCGCAAACTGGGTGCAAACTCTTCAACTCGGAGGCGAAGTAAACGGCTCCGGGAGTCTGAGATGACCAACCGATATAGAAACTGCAGATACCGATGGGATCACGTGCTGCAACAACCCTATCCTGCTCCTTGTCGAACAAAACCCACGCGAACATACCATCAAGGTGCTTGGGCGCATCGAGACCATATTTCATATACTAAATTCCGTCAGTATTCCTATATCATAAACTTTCCCGGATGTCGCGGCGCAACTGATTCCTTCACAGTCCACACATACCAGAGGGAGGATGACTTCGCAGTCCGAATGTGTCTTGTAGTTGTAGTCCGCGTCCAGAGTCTTTCTCAGGATACGGTGGTTGTAGATCTCACCGTTGACAGCCAGGGCGAGGGATCCATTTTCGTTGACGAGGGGTTGCGCACCGGAGTCTTGAAGCAGAAGCAGTCTTAGCGAAGGACCGAGAGGCACGGCGCAGATATCGAGGGGCAGGAAAAGCAGGAATAGCAGCAGGAGGAGGAAAAGGAGGGAGGGCTTGCTTGATCGGACTCGAGTACATACCGACACCGACAATGCAGAGACGCTCGTGGCAAAGAACTAAAAATCTGGTCAGCTTCTCAAAACTCGACAACTTTCCATTGTTGGCAGCATTGGGTCACTAACCAGTCTTTTCGGCGATGAAGTTTCCACCTGTTGGTATATGTTAGGGATTTGCTGCATTCGAATGGGGTCAATGATCGCATGACTCACTCCAATCCGGTCCGCGATGGCGCACACTGCGTAGGGTCAGCCGCGATTCCACTGGTGGGTATATTGAACATGATGGAGAAAGGAAAACTTACGCCTTTGACATGCGCAAAGCTGTAGGCTTGAAGCCCTTCACATCAGGGTGACTGTCGCGATATTGTTAGCATTGACAAGCGCGGGGAAGTGTGTGCCGGGTAAAAAAAATCATAGTCACATACTGATGACACGCGAAGATACCACACATGCTGGCGGGAAGCAATTGGACAGCAGTTTCAAAGAAATCGACAGTCCGGAGGGGAGGTATTCCACGGGAGAAAAGGGTGAGCGTGAATTGACCAAGTTGTAGAGGGTTCAGACGGGGGGGAGCCAGGGAATTTTTAAATGTCAAGGGAATACCTCAGCAGCCCCAGTCCCGTCGGCGGGGCGGAAATCGAGGGGCGATTTCGGCCTCCAAAAAAATCTGGGAGGGCGCACCCAGGCTGTGACAGGCCTGACTCATCCCGATAAGATAAGTTCGTTAATAAACTTGCCTGCGCCGCCATTGGCTGGCTAGCGGCCGGACTAAGGACTTCCGCTAAGGAAACTCAATCAGGTCCAACTTATCGTCAGGAACACTTACGATCTAGTTTTACGGTGTTCCTAAGATTCGCTACGGAGCTGAAGTCTAGAGCTGACAAGCTGAGGCGCATGCTTTCTTTATTTGTCCTGTCGCAGATCGATCCGGATCCACGAGGGTTGGCGACCGCCTTGCACAGGTTCTTGACATTCGTCAATGCGGCACCGGTAACGAACCTCGGTAACCGCCGAAGAATCCACCAGACAATACTTCCTAGTTGAGGGTACTATACTCCGTACTTACTACTTAGTACTCTGTAGTATGGGTAAGAAACATGATAAAAGGCGTGCTCATGGCCAGAACTCCTGTACACAGCATTTCTTCTGCCGGTACTTCCCCTCACCGAATCCGTACGAGTATAGGATCTCCCATGCATCGCAACAAGAATAGAATGCACGCGGTATATGCGGATGTCTCGATGAGCGCGAAAATAAAACCCCTCATAAGTAAGTAGGAAAAGGCAGAAACGCCATCCATTACCTCACTGTTTCGTCGGTTCTAGACGTAATGCTCGCTAAGAAAATAAAGTATGAGAAAAACAAATTGGAGGCTGAGGAACACCATGCCTGTGCGAAATAGCCAATCATCATAAAAAAAAAATACGGAGTCAAGTTGCTCGTGACCAGCGACGCCAGCCCCATATCGGTAGATAGTGGCGCAGAGCTAGGGATCGGTGGCCATATTCATTCTTCAAACTGCACACCCCACGTTGAATGTTATTCCAAACCCGCTATATCCGCCAGAACTACAGTGAAGTGAAACTGGGATCGAGAGTAGCGGAACGGCCGAGAGACGGGTCGTAAACGTTTTTGCCAGCATCTCATAAAGAGGGGTTCTCCCGCACAACCTGTTTAACACGCCTCTCGTAGGCTGGCTTATCCTTCTTGAACAGATTGTATGCCTCCGCCTGAGCAGGAGACTCGGGGTTCGGGTCATTCAGTAAGTCCTGAATACCCAGCAGGATCTGTTTGATTGTAATGGCAGGTTTCCATGCTTCATCCTCGTTCAAGATGGAAAGACAGACGGTTCCAGACGGATAAACGTTCGGATGGAAGAGCGGCGGAACGAACTTGCCTATATAACACAACACTACGTCAGCTCATACCGTCATCATAAACCGTGAACATTGGGAGGGAGTATCAGTTATGCAATGTGACACAAGGGTATAATGGCGCGCAACTCCAGCTCGAATGAAACGCCGACAAGCAATGACACGGCGCAGAGGGGCAACACGTACACTTTGGTGGTTTGGTCGGGTACTCTAAGCAGAGAGAAATACCAGTCAGTATATTTGCGCTGGACCGTAGAAAAAAAGAGTCGGCGAAAGTTGCCACTCACCATCAGGGAATATAACATCGAGTTTGAATAAGCCACCCTCCCAAAGTGTCTGCGACTTGCCAGGAACACCACACTCCCAGCGTTTCAAGTCAAGCACACCCTGCGCAGTTCGATGAGGTTTCGCGTAAAAACCAAACGGGTGATCCTTGCGCCATTGCTTCCTGCGCGCAAAAGTCTCTAGTTAGCTCGCTGAGGGGCAAAGACTAGGTAAAGGTGAAGAAGGGTGCCCAGGTGAGGTAAGGTCTTCGAAGCATACCTCTCTTCCGTCAAACGGTTCAGGCACAGCGACATAGTTGCAATCTGGTACGTGTTGCGGAAAAGCTCGTCAGTGTATCGTTGTAAGTAAAGGCTTCGCGCGGAGGGTCAGGTCTTGCGATTTCGGAGCTAGAGTGGGAACAAGGTCGGTTGGAGGTGTATCTAATAGGAAGGACAAGCGTAGAAGTTCGAGGAAGGTGTTAGATTAAACAAAAGGTGGGCGAAAGGAAGAAGAGGTGGTTAGATAGTCGATGTCTTATCGGAGGACGGACAAAGCTTGGGTAAAGGCGAAGGCTGAAGTGAATTGCCTCAGGCGAAAATCTGCAGGATCTGGAACCATCAATTCCATGATCTTCCCCACCAATCAGTCTCCCTCCCCTGTTGCCTGGTCACGTGATATTGTATACATCGCTCATCTACTTTTGTTCATGATCTTTGCTGCTTCTTTCAGATATTATCCAAGTAAATATAATCACTAATTAGACATGTTCAAAGATTTTCGGTTTATTAATTACTGTGAAAAGGATCTTCCCTGCACACTTCCAAAGCTGGTAACAAAGAACCACTCGGTAACACGACAGTGGTTCTCAGTAGATTTTCACATTCCAGTGCCACTCCCGGTAGGAATCCTTTCAGCGTGGAGGGCAACCACACATTTCTGTCACCTCTCTCCACAGTTGGTTATTGTTTACCTTATATAAAGGCTCCTTAACTACCTAGTAGAAAGCGGAGACATCAAACTTTGTGTCCACCTCTCAACTTCGCAACTTCAGTCTATCCATCTCCTCCACTGTCAATAATTCCTTTTGGAATTTTGAAGTCTGGGTATCCCTGAAGCAGCTGAAACGCTCCCATCCGAAAAGGCATTTATCTGATCAATATGTGCCACTGCATCATCTGGTACCACGCCCTATGCTTCCATGAAGATCCCGCCTCCACCATCAACATCTACTGCAAAAACGCCCTCCAATGCAACTACGATTGCGGCGCTCAAGAAACAATGTCGCTTCCCTTATTCGGTTCCTGTCCTTCCTGCACGATAAAGGCAACCTTCGCAAAAAACGTGCCGCGAAATACGCAATCATATGGCATTCCCCCAATCATGGAATCGTTTGAAGACGAGACCCTGGTGGAGAATGACGAGTGCTGCCTCTCAGGCACACAGAGCGAGAGCTCGGTTAATGAAATAGAATTGTTCGATAGGGTCACCTTTTGATGGACCGGATTATTGATAGGTTGCTGCGCCCCTATTAGGGCAATATACCCAGGATTTCTTTAATCGTCTTGGGTGGTAACCTGCTGTATTATATCGAAAACCCACAGGCATACAACATCACGATAGCATCGCCATTGGATGATAACCGACGGTCACACCACGCTTTGAGGAATCAGTTCTCATAAATGCCCTGTTCGAAGTTCTGAGTGTCGAAAAAGCGCGCGGTTATTGGGTTGCCATTGAATATCCGACCTTCAAGGGCGTTCACGGCCTATAAAATCGACATCGTCAATATACCTTTGCAACATCCGTGCAGCTCGCAAAGGCACTCACCCGAAGAGCAGACAATTGGTTGGTGAACTTCACAAAGACCGGGACCGGTGGGCCGGAATCACGAGCAACATAAACACGCTCCACGCGCCCATACTGTTTAAAGTTAGATATCAAAGACATGTGTAAAAATTGAACTTATTACCTTTTCAGAGCATTCTTCCCCTATTTCTTGCATTAAGCCACCTTCTTCGGCGCCGGCCAGTTCTGCATCCACATCCATACCATCCAGCATCCCTTTCAGGATGATAACTTCACTCATTGCACCAAATTTGCCCACATCCTCTTGCTTTCTTTGGCCGCCAATAATCTTGCCTCGTCCAGCTGGTGTGATAAAACCGCCACCCTCTGAGTCTGGCCGTTTCTTCCGCTTTTCGACTTGAACTTGTAGAGGTTTTGCAATGCCGGATCCGGTGGCACCCAATCCAGATCCCTTAGTCCATCCATACTTGGCCAACATCCGCTCGGCGAACCCTTTCTGACCGGGCCGGAGTGAACGTTGCCCGCTCTCTCCTGTCTCATCTTCTTCTGGTCGCTCTGTGGCAAAGACTTCTTCAAGCTCCGCTTCCGAAGCAGGGATATCATCAGGGGCCGGGGGAAGCGTATATCGAACTGGTGCACGTGATATTGTTGCAGAAGGTGCCTGGATGCTGTGCAATTGCTTTGATGGAGCTTGTGAAGGCTGGGTCTGTCCTGACATTTGAAGACGCCGTAAGTAAGCGTCATCTCCAGTAGGCGCCTCCTGAACTTGAGCAGCTGATTCATCTGGTGGAGGTGGAGGCGGCGAATAGTGCGCCGGTGGTGCATGAGCTGTACTTGCGGCTATCTGAGCTCGTCGTGCAAATGCGTCCTCTCCAGAGGTAGCACCCTCACCACCGCCAGAGGGCGCTGGAGGGATATCATTGAGGCTGGGGGGTGGTGCAAAACGACTTGGTGGCGCAAATTGCCCTGGTGTAAACTTAGTATTTTACCCACTGGGAATCCAAGATGATGCCTCAACTCACGGTTCACTGGATGCCCATAATCTTCGTCACTATACGAGTCTCGACTCGGTGACCTTGCCATACGGTGTGCGTATAAACGGTCCTTCCATTCTCGAACTTCCGATATTTGCTCATCGCTGTGTTTATATTCTTCGTATATATTCGGTCTCGATGGGTCGTAGATATCATCCCAGTTCTGCACGAATTCTTGCGCATCTCGGTTCTTCTTGCGCTTTTTGCGACCCCCGCGCTGCCTCTTGGGCCCGGCGTAGAACCCGTTAACGTCGTCTTCCTCGGTGCCTGCCCAATCGGCAAGTGTTGATTTAACAGGCGCGGCTGCCGGGGCTACAGGAGCCGCTTTAGGTAGAGCAGGTTTCGGCTTGGATTTTTGAGTCGCTAGTTGGGGGCGTTTCGTTGGTTGAAATCGAAGAGCTGTCATAGATGAGCATTCAGAATCCGACGTACATGTATCCTAGCCGCAAAAGCATAGCATACCGTTATTGATCTGCTTTTTTGCCGCTTCTTCCGATTGACCTTCTCCTTCCGCTTGCTTAAACACGACCGGCGCACGAGAAATTGTCCCGGGCGAGTTGTCAGCGGATGGATCGAGCAGGTTGGCGTATAGGGACAGCATGCCGCCCGGTTTAGGAGGCGAGGATCCCGAAGCCATGCTACAAGAAGATATGTGTAGGGCGCTTTAGTGGACTAATGAAAATAAAAGTATGACCATAAGCTCCTCATAACGAGGGGAGCTCTTGGATGCTGCGGAGGAGCCGCTGAAACAGGATATGTTTGCTCTGTTTGTGTAAATTGCATCTTTTGTACCCACATTATGTAATTATCGGAGAAGAGACCGGGCGAGGTGCTTAACCACGGGGAACTTCGGCAAATCGGCCGCCAACGATGACATAGGAGCATTGACCCTTTGAAACATGGATGTTGCCTTAGGTCCTGGCCGGATTCAATCCTTCCTGAATCTATTCTTCATCAATCAGCTGTGACCACAACTACTCTGCTCCGTACAAAATGGCTACATTGGCTCGATCTTTCTCTCCTGACGCCGCTAGCGTTGCTGTCATTGTTCCCCAGAATCCACCTTTAACGATAACTTACCAACAGCTGCATTCGCACATCTCCGATTTCCAGACTAAGCTGGCTAAATTAGGGGTTGGGCATGGAGCAGCAGTGAACCTGGCCCTTGTGAATTCGTATGAATTTATCGTCGGATTTCTGGCAGCATCTTGGCAACGAGCAATCGCTGCACCCCTGAATCCTGCCTACAAGCAGGATGAGTTTGAGTTCTATATAGATGATCTCAGCTCGACCTTGGTTCTTATTCCCAGAGGAGCATATGCCCAAGATGGCCCCGCAGTTCGAGCGGGCAGAAAGTACCAAGCCGCTATTGCTGAGTGCTACTGGAACGGAACTGAGGTTGTCCTTGACGTGAAGGAGGAGGGCAAACTGGCAGGTCAAGGGAACGCTGGGGTTCAGAACGCGCAGCCCGACGATGTCGCACTTGTTTTGCATACGAGCGGAACTACTGGCAGGCCCAAAGCTGTATGAGATATTCTCTGCCTGACTATCCTGAGCAGGAAACTAACAATCAAGCAGGTCCCGCTCAGCCACAAGAATCTAACGACAACCATGAGTGAATCACCCTAACCAGTATCTACTCAAGGCAAGACTAACCAGGCTGTAGGGAACATTCAGGCAACGTACAAGCTCACTCCGGAAGATCGAACATATCTAGTCATGCCCCTATTCCATGTCCACGGCCTCTTAGCAGCCTTCTTGGCTCCTCTTGCCTCTGGAGGCTCGGTGATTGTACCGCCCAAGTTCTCTGCCCATGAATTCTGGTCCGACTTCACCAAATACAAGGCCAACTGGTATTCTGCTGTGCCCACTATTCACCAAATCCTGCTCAAATCACCGCTGCCAACCCCTATCCCTCACATCCGCTTCATCCGCTCCTGTTCTTCTCCTCTCTCGCCGAAAACATTCCAAGATCTCGAGAAGACCTTCAACGCTCCGGTGCTTGAGGCATACGCCATGACGGAGGCAGCCCACCAGATGACAAGCAGCCCCCTACCCCCGGCAAAGCGGCAGCCCGGTAGCGTTGGAATCGGTCAGGGCGTCGAAATCAGGATTCTCGACCAGGCCGGAAAAGAAGTCCCCCAGGGTTCCGAGGCGGAAATTTGCGTTCGAGGAGAGAATGTCACAAAGGGATACCTTAATAACCCAGCCGCCAACGAATCCTCGTTCACTAAGGATGGGTTTTTCCGCACAGGTGACCAGGGAAAGAAAGACCCCGATGGCTATGTAATCATCACCGGTCGTATCAAGGAACTCATCAACAAGGGCGGAGAAAAAATCAGTCCAATCGAGTTAGACAACACTCTCCTGAGTAACCCTAAAGTTGGGGAAGCGGTCTGCTTTGCCATCCCCGACGAGGGTCACTACGGCGAAGACATCGGAGCAGCGGTGGTCCTGAAGAGTGGCCAGAGTGCCACGGAAGATGAATTGAAGTCATGGGTCCAGACGCGACTAGCGAAATTCAAGACCCCGAAACAGGTAAGCATCACCGCACCGTCACCATACCAATACACTTCGTACTAAATCTCGCCGCCTAAACAGGTTTGGATTGTACCTCAGATTCCCAAGACGGCAACGGGCAAGATCCAGCGACGCAAAGTCGCAGAGACGATGCTGACGCCTAAGGCTAAGTTGTAAAAGCCTCGGGACTGTTACTACGTTGCCATGTACATATGTATACTACCGATGATGCGTATGCATGTATAGTCATTTCGTATATAATGAGGCGCAACTAGACATACTTATGGCACAGAATCCATCCAACCAACATCCATTGCTCAGTCACCAATCCAATCATAATGCAGCCCACTTAGCTTAGCTACGCCGCAATCCTAACCGCAGACTTGAACTACACGCAACCAACCCCGTCAGCAACTTACTAAAACAAAAAAAAAAAAAACAGAGTACGGGGAAGTAATAAAAATACCGGGATAACCTGCGCAGCATCCACATCCCAAACGCCGGACTCCACATAGATGTCATTCCGGATGAGCTCCCACGCTTCTTCTTCCTTCTCAACGGTGTAGATGAGCATGCTTCCCTTGAATGAGGGCGTCTCGCCTTCGGATGGATGGGTGTTGAGCATTGCGCCTGCAGATACAGACGACGTACGACATTAGTACGTAGAGGTACAGTTTGATGTTTGCACGTATGCAGAGTCCTGAGATCAGGAGGAAAGATAGGGAGTAGGTAGGAACCAGGAACAAGAAAAAAAAAAAGAAAAGAAAAGAAAAATGGATAGGTTGTATAGACGTACCGCCGACCACTACCTTCCCCGCGTCAACAAGGGGCTTAATGTTCTCCAGGTGTTGTCTGGGTTCATATCGGGTCAGCACTCATGTCTCGGCAATAACCACATACCAATTTCTCTCCGATATCAATGAATATTAATTGAAAAGACAGGCAGATGGGGGCCGAAAAAGAGAGCCACATACGACCTGACCTCCATCCTCTTCGCGTGGACGCCAGGTTTATCAGGGAGGATGCAGAGGAACTCCTTGGCCATTGTCGCGGTCCTGTTAAAGAGGTAATTGCGGGAAGAATGAAACGAGGCTCTTGGCTGTATTTGAGATTGTACAGGAGAAAATCCCAGTCTCCGTATTGTTGTTGATTTTATGAGGCGGGACGATTGAGTGAGCATGGTGGGGAAGACGCAGTGGGATGGGGGGAAAGTTTTCGGAGAGGAGCTTAGGTATGATAGGATGGAGAGCGGAGTTCTGTCCGAGATGCGAGAAACTACCTAATAGTTGGAAGGTATGGACAAGCTGGCCGCGAACAAGACAACGAAATAATATTTTCATTTACTCAGTACAAGCCAGATTGCTTTGGGAAAGTTTGTAAACATAGACTCGTGGTTTCAGGTCTGTAGCTTTTTTGTAATTCACAAATTCCACTTGATCGTCAATTTGACTACACATAGCCTATATATGTATGTACAGGAAGAAAGGCACCAAATTCCCTTCTGCTCATCGCTCTCTGCTTCGAGCCCAACTGGCCAAGGCTCCTTTTGTATGCTGACTACCGCCGAGTTGTGGAAACGGACCACTTGGACCCTGCAATAGGTCCAGAGAATCAATGGGAGTGAAACATCGGAGGGCCGCAGAGCAGAAAAGCGTTCAGAGCCAATATCCCAGACAGCTGGGCTCGGCAATTGAGGTGGTGCCCTTCACTGACGAACAAGAAAAACTCAATCTGAGTTCAATCATGTTCAAACCCATGAGCCTCCAAGACCGCTGAACACATTCCCCCAGCGCCAACAGAAAAAAGCAGACGTATCCTTAGAACACAACGCAAAGGAACACAACGTAAAGGAAGGCTAATTATCGGAGTCGAGCTGGCTGTACGCGACATCCAAAGAAAATGATTAATAAGAACTGCGTGAGGGCGGCTGACCCTTGTGCGATGAGACCAGCCGCAATGCGTTAGATATACATTGGACAGACAAGAGGCAATCCAGGTCAAAAATTGTAGAGCCTTGTCGACTATAAATTAATTCAAACGTGCGAACTAGTATGCCTTGCGCTCTCCGAGATTGCCCGGCTTCTCATCGGTATCAATGTGCCAGACAACGTAATTTGGCAGACCGATGACCTGGTATCCAGCACGCTTGGCCATCTTCGCAAATCCTTCGGTTTCGGCCTGATTCTCAAAAGCGTATGCGGGGAAATTGATCCCTAAATGTAATGTTAGAGCGCTCATGTAAAGTTCATATTTATGGGTCGGGTTCAAATTCATACCTGAGCGATGAACATCGGCCTTGACGACGATATTGACGCCACCAATACCGTCGAGCTCAACTTCTTCATCCTTGTTGTTCCTCCAGTCGCCCATTCCAACGAGATATTGACGGCCGGTGTCGTATTCCTTGTAACCTTCCGCCAAAACCGTGTCAGGGTCCAACGTCGTGCGAAGTCTACGTGCCTTGTCGGAGTCAATCCAAGAATTGTAGTCAACTAGAACAAGGTCAGCATAAGCTATAACTCTCCTAAAACCGTGGACACATACAGCGACCCTCGATATCAACGCCATCTCTGTAGCGATGAAACCAAATGTCTGAAAGGCAGTTAGTAAATCCTCGTTTAAAAAAATCATATTAGTACAACATACTTGGAACGAGAATATCCTTGTCGTGCGCAATGAAATCCTCCAAAATGCTCTCTGGACTGTCCACAATATCAACGTCTCGCCAGTACACCCAAGAGTGGTCCGGTTTTAGGGCGGAGTAAAGTAGGTAGTTGCGAGCTCGACCAATAGCCTTCCGTCGAGGTCCCTGTGCAGCGAATGAGTGTCGATCCTCAACGGACATTTCAAAGGCAGTGCCGAAGTCCTTCTGGATGACTGTGGCGCTGCGGAAAGCGATCTTTTCCTGATCCTGAATGCGCTGCAGTTCGGAGGTGAGCACTGCAAGCGTCTCATCCTTGGAATCGCCGACAAGGAAGGCCAGGTCAATCAGCTCGTGTGGGTATGTCAATTTATAAAGGAGGTCGAAATATCTGTTCAGATGAAACGCGGCATCTCTCAGCGGTGTGAGGATCAGGATACGCTCAGAATTTTGAACGGCATGTGTCGTAGACTTGATTGGGTTGAGATCAACAGTGTTGATCGAGCTGGAATTCACTTCATAAGGTTCGTGGTAGTTGAAGAGGACGGGAGTCTGGGCGTGGGAGGTCCATTCGGTAATTTCATTAAGACTCATATCCATTGGCGCTTTTGGAGGTCCGTAGCAATAGAAACTGGTAGTCGCGCGCGGTCAGTATGATTGCGAGGTCGGTAACGGCTTTGACGCTATCAAGACAGATTGCGTTTCAACTTACTTTTGCATCTCAGAGGCGGAACTGCTGATTCCGCGCCATAATAAAACAATCAAGCCAGTGATAGCCAAGGATATTAAAAATCGCGTTCTCGTCACTAGAACTAGGATAGCCCGCCATGGAGGCAGCCTAGCTCTGGCCGACTTCCACGTTACACCACCCTTCGGAAGTAGCATCCTTGCGGGTGGGATATTACAAAGTCGCGGATTCCAAACAAATTGAGAGAAAATATCGATTCCAACGATGGAGTGCTATATGCTCGCGGTACGCGACAATTCCCAGCACAATAATGTCACGAGCGTCGGCGGTGCGGTAGGAGATAGGGGTTGCGGCGGGGGCTTGTTCGATGATAGGAACTTCTGGATCAGGTGGATACTCGACGTCGACGTTTCTGGACTGTCGAGATTGGCTGATTTGAGGATTAAGATAGCCAACGTATTGACACAATAATGCGATCGACTGGAGACGGTTGACGGGTGAAGGGGCTAAAAAAGATTCCGCAAAATAGCACCGATCGAGAGAAAGCAACGAACCAAACGAGTGAAAGGAATCGGACTGAGGCTCAGTAGGATACCGGATGACCAGATGAGGATGCTCAGCTCGTCAGGATAGGCGTGGTCTCGGAGAGTTGATGAAGGCGATGGAAGAGAAGGGGGTCGACAGTTGAACGTTTGACACCTGGAGTGAGATAAAATCCACCAGCCGCAGTCCAGCCAATCTCGCCTCTGGTCGGAGACTCGGGAACGGTCCATCGTTACTTTTTATAGCCTCCTAAAGAATGAATAACTGATAAACGGCCAGACTGCTATGTAAGGAAGCTCAAATAGTTATTCGCAAAATTCCTACATAATGGTAGGAAATAATAAATATTAATCGTATGCTGTCTTCAAGCAAAATCCATCAACTCGAGGGTATCTCGATTGAGACTGAAATTTCAATGTAAATTACACACTTCTGGCCAAATCTCACCGATGATCATGTATTATTTAACAACCCCCTAGTTCCAGATTCAGGGTCCGGCCCTGAATTTGCAAGTCCCCAAAGGAGAAAACAAAATTGACTTCTTACGTATCCCATGGTAGTGTCTAATCTCTATCTTGGTAGGTCTCAATTTTTAGAGTACGAAAACATGGTCTTAGAGACATTCCCAATACGTAGGTAATCGGAAATTGGAGGTAGGTAGACCATGATTGTAAGTTTGCATCATCACGTTCATCAATTCTATGTCTATGGTGCCCAGATACGTGTATAACCAGCATAGCAGCTTTATATAAAATAAATACATTGTTCCAGAGGCCCAAAATTCACAAAGGAAAGTGCAAAGGAAGCCAAAGCTATAACACCGAAATATGCCCTAGTATGTATCGTGTGGGCATCAAGGAAGCTCCCGAGCTTCAAACACCGGTCCAATACGCCATATTGAATAACCGAATATATTATACAATATGAAGGTAAAAGGAGAAACTCAGAAGACTGGTTCTTCCAGGCGATTTTTTTTTGGCGTGCGTTAACATCAACACCGTAGAATAAACACGTGGACCCCGAAATTCAAGGCCTTCACAGATAGCCGCCCACTGGCTATAATATTATCTCCAAGGAAAATCATCAGCAGTCTCTCGGGTTATGGTGATTGTATGAGAGATGGAGGTCGTGAATTGGCCACCGAGTAGGTGGCGTGGTGGAAGACAGGAGTAGACGGGCCTGTCGTTGGCGGTGTTTGGCTCAGGTATGTGTGACCAAAAGACTGGGATGTTCCAGTGGACATGGCATCAAACCGGGAAGATTCTGGGCTGTTCGTAGCAATCTCATCACAGAACACACGCAGGCCCGGGAGCATGGTTTTCGGTTTGCTGTCCGGCAGCAAGGCAACTTGCTGGGGGCTCGGTTTCTCGATCTTTGGAGAGCGGTGCATGTGCTCACGGGCCCTGAGCTGGTACTCAAGGGCTCGGCTGCGCTCTTCCAGGGTTCTGTTTCGCTCTTCTAAAGCCTGGTTTTCCTGCTTCAATGCATCGGCTTGCTGTTGTGCCGCGTGGTTCTGCTGCTGAAGGCCAGAAACCAAGCGCTGGAGTTGCATGCAACGAAGTTGTGGTTGAATCTTCTCTTGTAGATGTTCGGGCACCTTTTTCTCCTGGCAGATTAACTGGACGATGACGATCTGCATGAAATCGATTAGGTCAATAGCGCCAGAGACAATGTGCTCCTTGGACTCAGCCGTGCCCTTTGATGGGTTCCATCCAGCCCTTTGGAGAAAGAAGTCGTGGAGCCTGTTGTCTAGCCGCTTGTGTAGGTTGCTTAGGTTCTTTCGTCGGTTTCCTTCAGCAACACGATGCTTTTCCCTCTGATCATCCAAATCCGCAGACATCACACTTGCCTTGCGCTTTCTGCCGCAGGGCTGCTGCAGTGGTCGCTTGCGAGTGATGTGTTCTGGGTCTGGGGCTATCAGTTTGATGAGATCGGCTGCAGAAAGATGCGAAATATCTTGAGCTGTTCTGAACGAATTCTGCGGTGGTACCATTTCCGCCCAAGAGTCGGCAGTGCTCGCTGGAGATGGAGGTGCCACGCTATGCTCTGTCGGTGCCCATTGCGATTTAACAGGGAAGGTATCATGTGTCCCCGGTGGGCTGGGCATGAGGTTCCTTTGAGTGAATGGATTGAATAGGTCTCTTTGTAAAGGTTCAATACGGGGTAGTGGAGGGAGACGCCGGTCTTCGGTCATATCTGCCGGGCTTGATGTAGAAGAAATCGTCCGCACGCCACTACATCTCAGGTCAGTCGAGCCGGTGGACTGGAAGGTGTCGAAATACTTACGGGAGGTGGCAGCGTTGAGAAGCGTCATCTGTGATTGAAGCCATTCCTTCGGTTGGCGAGCAGTCTGCAGTATGCGTTTGTCGGTAGTGGGCGTGGAATGTGGGTGAATATGCAGTGTTGTCAAGGCTGTTGCAAGTATGTATGTGTATGTGTGGCACCGATGTAGACAATGGGTAGGTATTTGTAGACCTTAATATGAGGCCTAGCAGCAACAATAAAGTACAATACTTATAAAATAGACCAAGTAGTTGTAGATCAAGGGGTAGTGGTTGCAGGGGATAGTGGCTTAGATAGAAGAAACGAAGGTGTTCGAGAAATTCCACGAGGCCTGGGATGCTCGAAGAATCTCGATGCTAAAGCCGGATGCCGCAGCATGTTTTATATGTGAGATGCACACGACGAACGAGGCGAGGGAGAAGAGGGGATAGTCGAAAATAGCAGAATGGGGAGGGGTGGGAACCGCAGACGACGCCATCCGTGAGGATCTGGATGTATCACCAGCAGCAAATGTACTGAACTCTCAACTCGGAAACTCCAACTCCAGTTCTCCCTCCAGGCAGTGACTTACAGATCGATCGTTATTCTTGTTTTCTTTTTCCCACAGCTTATTTACTTTTTTACGTTTATTTTATTTTCTTTTCTTTTTCTTTTCTTTTTTTTCTGGGGCCGTCTTTTTCTTTTTCTAATATCACAGACTCCAAGTTTATCGATTGTCGCCGCGGAGTCTAAAGCTCCCTCCAGCTTCCCGGCAGTAACACTCGCACGCTACTGCTTCGGTCAATGCCATATTCGCCTCCGATTTGCCTCGATCGATCGCCCCTTCATCACCTTCCTCCTTCCATTTTTGTTCAATAAATGAGGCAGAGGCCCCTTTTCCCTCATGGGGCGATCCACGCGGAAACGCCACAAAGATTGCAGCAGAGTTCGACGCTCAAAGTTAGTTCATTTTGACGGACGCTTGGGGCTCAAGTCTCTATCATAAAGTGCACAGACGCAAAACAGAATACGACTCACCAATCAGCGGGTTTGACCCCAGCGGATGAAGAGTGAAATGGACTCCGTCAACCCTTGATTTGTCACCGGCACAGCGGACTCTTGATCTTCACGGGGCAAAAGATATCGATCCTCCTTGCATCGAAGCCCTCAATAGAATGTCGAACCAATGGATGTAATCCATCGAAATTGTGTCCATCGTTTCAAGGCCTCGGGCCCGAAACAATGCCACCCACAGTACTAGATTGACGAGCGTTCTGATCGCGAGGTTAAGCGCCACCTGGTGGATGCTACGGAGCTTGGGATCATGAGTCCGGTGCCTGTCCATTTCACTGTCTCGCTAACGTTTCGAATGTCAAGCCGAAGCTGCAAGGTAAGGAACAGAAATCCATGCAGTGCAGGGACGGACACGGATGTATTGGTCCGTCTATGAGAACAGATACTCAAGTATAGACCCCGGGTCACTTCAGGTAATCACATACCACGAGAAAGTAGTAACAATGAACCATATCCCTTGACGATCCGAACGACTAGATCCAACTAGGCACCTATTCCACTACTATGTATAGAATGTGCCGTGCAGAGGTTCCTCTATACTGAATCGATAATCTCACCCTATCATGTACAAAAGTACGTAAGCCCCGAAGGTTTTGTGAAGACCACATTGGGGCTTCTGCACAAACTTCCCGTGCACGGGAATTTGCAGGATCTCCAAGCAGATCATTCTGTCGACAGGAGGTGATCCAGAACCTAATAGCACCAAGCAAGGACTTTCGTCTTCCACTCTTACGAGCGCAAGCAACATTCTTCCCCAGGCTCCAGAAGTACACTAGGTGTGCCTTGAAATGGATATTTAGGATTCTGCGCGTGGTTGACAGATTTTATGATGCTTGGTTCTATAACCCGCATCCAAAGTACATATTACCAGGCTCGCTACACTGGGAAGTACTGTGCCACCATCAACCATGGCATTCAACTCGACGTAGGGGGCAGCACCAGGATAATCCGTATTCAGATCGAGTCAGGCAAGCCACGGAGCTGAGCCTAGAGTCATCGAGTAACCTGCAGCAGATCGCCACAGCTCCGAAAGTCCATTCCATCCGTCTGGATTGTCGCCTGGAGATCCCAGCGACCAGGTCCCTGCCAATCGTGCATTTGATCAGTTCTGGACGTTTCCTTTCCGGGGGGTGGGGGGGGGGGGGGGGGGGGGGGGGGAGCGACATCTTGATGAAATACGGAGTACGGAGTAACTGGAGTAAAAGAGTTCCTGAAGGCTGAGGGGCAGAG
>JAMABJ010000055.1:0-56074 GCA_023624935.1 Aspergillus sp. PA3604
CGACTGTACGTTCAAGCTTCGCTTTGCCTCCATCATGACCACTACTCACCCCAAAGCCTTGCTACGGACACCGCCCTTGGTTCCTAATAATAGAGTTATATTTTGGATGGGAGAACTCGTGGGCGTCTCGAGCAGCCCCCGTGTGCGCGCAGCGATAGGCCTTGGGCTTGCAAATGGGCGGACACAATGCTTTCCTCAGGTGGGGCGAATGGGAAGGGCCCTAGGTTCCCTGATGTTGTTGACCTCGAGCATTTGTCCCGTCCCCCAAGTTGGAAACACGCCAGGGTTCCAATCACCTGTATGCGGAGCATTCAGAATGTGCACGAGATTGTCAGTTACTCAAACATTTACTACACCCTTGGGGCCGCAAATTTACAGCTCTCCCTTACACATCTCAGATCGACCCTTGAGCAGCTAGGGCATATGTGGTCACTCGACGAGAGGATTCCAGGGGAATCTGGAGCGATGGCTTAACATTTTTGCCTAGTTTCGAGAGTGGGGCAACGTCGTCCAATTAAGGTTTGAAGTAATTCACTCGCCAATAGGACATAATTAAGAGCCGCGCCACTGATAAAGGTACTGAAGCTCCTCACTGTAAGGGATCCAAATGTCGAGTCCAACCATCCTCTGCCCTGGGCGAATACTTTGCTCCTACGGTTGTTGGGAGGGGGGGGATAGTCTCAAAATCTAGCTTCAGTTAAATGGTACGGGGTTTGAACCTTCTATTGTCAGCAGCCAAAACTTGAGTATCGCTCTCTTTAAAAGACGCATTCCTGTAGACTGCAGGGTTCGCGGGAGGGGTATAAACGCGGCAAGCGGGTGAAACAGCCCTGGAAGGATTTTAAGGTCGGCGAGCGGCTGATAGGATCGCGCGGTTAAAGGGGGGTTGCCATTAGAGTTAATTGGCGCGCGAACACGGTTAAGGTTCAGGATCAACGATTACGAAAAAAAAAGCTAAATATCACAACGCCACAAGCACTTCTCTCCGGTCCCCCCGATTCTACTCAATCCTCCGCAGCCATATCCTCGATTGTGGAGCCGAGATGAAGCAAATAAGGCTCCAATTGGTCAACATACCCTTCCAGCGCCTTCACCCTCCTATTGAATGTTAGAGATATTGTCCATGCTCGGCCATTGGCTAACATACTCTTGCTCGCAATGCAGTCTGAAAATGTGATTAGTCTGTATCACACGCAACAAAGAATCAGGCCATCTTACTGGTCTTCAACAGTCTTAACACGTTGTAGTAATTCATTGACCAAGTTCTGGAGTGTTGCCGTTTCGACCTGCGGCTGCTGGACATCCACGCTATCGGCAACTAGCTCTGGAACTTCGTTGATGTTCGGGTTCTCATCTGTTTGTAGATTTATAAGAGAAAATGTTGGAGAAAGTGGAGGCGGAGGCGACCCAGGAGCAGGGAACACGGAATCAAAGAAAAGGAAGTCAAATGTCGGGCACTTGATCAATTTGCCCACCATCCCAGTTGAGAAACGCGTCCATTGGGTTTTCCATGGCTACTTTTTGACTTTGGGTCTTTGGCTTCGCTGTGCCGCAAGAACTGCGGGAATTTATTACTCTTTATACCTTGATAGTGTTAGTCATTTTTAGACCGTTGTCTATAAATATCTCGAGACGCCCACGATGGGCTCAAGTGATTCCTAGAATCACCTGTGACCTGATACCAAAGCGACACGCCGACGAATCTATTTTTTATATCACTCGCGGCTTGGACTATGTCTTCTGTTACGAGCGCCACCCGGGCATTCAAAGCCATATACACCGGAGGAGAAGCAGTTGCTGTCATATCTCAAACAGAACGTCGGGCATTGGCCAAGGATCCTGGAGGAGTACAACCGTAGGGTGTCCCAGGAACGTCAACGAACTCAATATGCTCTAGAGAGCCAGTGGCGTGTGATTATGCGCGAGGTATGCCTCAATGACACTTAGGACCCCATTCCAATCTAATCGTTTTCAAAGAATAGTGCAACTGAGCAAGTTAATCAGCAGCTGTCCTGGTACTGATCTGGACGGAAGGCAGTTCGAGGACAGGGGCAAGCTGACTGCGGTCTTGTTCGAGATCGTTTCTCTGTTACCTCATACTTCCCGCCTTTTATATATAGCGCGGCTTAAAGTCGTAAATCACTAGCGGTATAAATCTCAGGAAGGCAGCTTTTTTTCGGTGCAAAACGCGTCTCTTGTGGCAGGCGTAGTGGCTCATGTAATTCACCTTTGTGGGTGCTCCCTTCTAGCCTTGTAACTATAAGAGAGGATTGTCCTCAAGCCGCTCATGCGGAGTGGATTATTGGACCCTATATCAATTATTATTAGCCATGTCTAAATTCTTATGGGATTTGCTTCGAAAGCCTAGGGCCTTGTAGGTTATAATTTGGCTTTAATATTGGACTCTAGCTAACCTGAACAGGGAAATCATAGAGGTCAACATAGACGATCACGCTCTTCGGGCATCTGGGCAGACAATACAGAAAGCAGGCGTCGCACATTCGAGCTTCGTATGGCTTCACTACCAAGAAACTAGGAGGCCTTTCTTATTGGAGCGAGACGATAGCGCTGCTGCTGATACCATTTCCATAAGTGCAACAGCGCGTGGGAATATTCGCGCAGATATAGGGGCGCGTGCTTATCTTTGTAGAGCTGAACTACCTACGGTAAGTGTATTTGTTGACCAAGTCCTTCGGAAGTCTAACTCTTTAAAGTTGGAGTCTATTACATTATATCCCCTCCCTGATGCAAAGTCGTTTGAAGGATATCTTCTCTCTGATTTTATTCATCCGTATTTTGGACACAACTGCGTTCCATTGCACGAGGAAGATTCTATAACAATTAAGGCGGAAATTCGAGTGGCCACATTTTCTGTTTTTACTGCTGGCCAATCTGGGCACGGTGTTGTTACGCCAGAAACACGAATTATTTTATGGAGAACAGGATGTCACTGCAGGAAAATATGAGGGAGAGCCACTAGATTATGCGCGGAAGCTACAAAAGGACATCGATTATCTCAGCTCTAACTGGTGCGCTGAGTCTCTCTGGCAGGTTTTGAACAGGATTTTACGGAGCTTCTTAGTCTATTACAACCCCCCCCCCCCTCCAGCATATACACAGCATTGCGACGATCACTAGGATCTACATCATCTTATAGGGGAATCAATTAGCAATAGTTGTCATTCTAGCAAACTCACCGAGCTGGGGATATGAATCGCACTGGCTGCGGCGGCGCTGGTAGCCAGGATTGCGTGGTCAAACATCGCCCTCCCTTCTGAAGAAGGGCTCCATCGTGCATTGATTCCTTGCACATCATCCACGCCATACAGTCCATTGTCCTACTTGGGGAGCGACAACAGTGCCTCGTTTACATTCTTCTAGTTATGTCTTTTGCGGGTCTCCCACCGGAAATTGTGCTGCACGTTGCCGCTGCGCTGCGTGACACGCGAGACATCTTTGCGTTGATGAGGGCAAACGGAGGTCTTTATCGCTGGTTGAGGACCTATACCAGTACAACATAGACCACGAAATCAGCCCCGGGTTTCTAAGGGCTGCCAAAAAAGGGAATATGTCCGCGATGTGTTTTTTTTTCTGGGTTGGCAGGGGTGGACCTGCACGCCCGAGATGACACCGGTGAACGACAGATTCGGAGTTGCGCAAAGGCCACCTCTTCGTCGGTCAAGCCCCACATTCGGTCGACCAACGTGACTAACGTGAATGAGGAATCCTGGAGGATTCAAGCTTCGTCAATCCATAGCTGCGCGTACTCAAGCTGTGGGGGGGGATAAGTACGGCAACACCGTTCGGACCTGATCCAGCCCGAGTGGAGGACGTAGGCTTGTGGAGAATTGTGGTAGGCTTTGCGGGGACGATTTCATCTTCATGCTAGGTAATAGATCAAATGGACATCTGTGCAGCAGCAGGAGAGAATGTCACCCAATTTGAATCTCACAGGCGGCAATCGTATGGACGGCCATGATGGCATACGAAGGTCATATATCTCTAATAAATGGCCAGAAACCTAGCTAACGGCGGCTTGGTGTCGATGGCCATAGTTTTGGCAGAAGTCTCCAGCGCTCCTATCCTAGTCTCGCTGCACTTTGAGACCGGCCAGTTGCAGCATACTGTTGACTCTCCAGCCGGGCAATGTGCTCATCTTTTTCTCGCAATTTCGTTCGGTATCGCCTCTCCATCTGATTTTCAAGATCCAAAATCACGTCAGTGATCTGCCTAGACCGATCATGACTGTCTAGTTGGCTGTCTTCCTCAAGGAGCATTGTATCCACCATGAGATCAACTAGATGAAATTTTCTCTGCGTCCGGTCCAATTCAGCCGCCATATCTTCTGCCATTGTCTTCTCCACCAGTAGCGTCTGTTGGGCTGCAGAACATGTTCTCGTACACGTGATAAGCTCCTGTTCCAGGTAGGCAATCGAGTTGACTGCGTCCTGGTACAGTCTCTTCCCAACCTCAAGCTCCTGTCTGAGCTGAGCGTGGGCGACGCACTCCCAGTTGAGCCGCTGCAAGTAAAAGGTATTCTCGGCTTTAGTCATTTTGATCATTTCATTCGCTTGGCGGTTTATTTGTTGCAGGTAGGTAACATGAGATTGTTGCATGGCCTGGGAAAGAGGTGAGCGCGCGAACTGATGCTTACTTCCAACAACCTCACCTCTGCATAGGAGCTGCTTGGTAGAAAACTGCCGCTTTCTTCAGACATGGCAGATGACTGGAACAATGAAATAAATGAATATAAATGAGTCCGTCAGAATTAGAAACAGAATCAGGATTATACACTGATATTTATCCCACGTAACATCGCAGCGGGTGATCAAGCCTGGGCCCCGGAAATCCTGTTCTCGCCCAACCCTCCTCTCTTTCCACCGCGGCGAGCAGTCCAATTTACTCGACAAAGGTATGGTGCCTATATTCACACTATCATAATCTTTGCTCAGACAAGAATCATGTCTGTTCTTCCACATCGTGTTCGTATACTCGAACGAGATAGTCAGATTATGGAGCGAGCGTACATTTCTGCGGTCTGCTCTTGCCCGCTTTTTTCCCCTAGCAGTTCTAGCGCGAAGCACCACCGAGCAACTAGCCTTCATTTCACGGGCACAGCCCGACTCTCCTAGACATACTTGTCGTGCCACCATTCTCAAGCGTTTCATGCCTTCGGCCGATTTGCTTCGCTCGTGTCTTTACACCGGGGAGCCACAAGTTGCAGGCTCCTGCACCTGCTGCCCCGACCCATGACCAGCAAAGAATCCCCCTTATCCTTCATCGATGTAAAGATCACTGCCCTTGTACCATCGGATTTGCGCTTCAGGTGCAAGCTAAGGCCCGTTACATCGCGCTCGTCTTGCCGCTAAACCGGTTAGACAACAAAAGTCTACAGTTTTATCTCAGCGGTATTCTGACGCGCGCAAACATCAGTCTCTCCTAATCGGAAGACGGTACTGTACATATAACGCCAGAAACAGTGGTTCATGTCCTGATTGACTGCCCAAAGTTGAAGATCATCCGACAAGAGCTACGGAAGAAAATTGGGACTGCTTTTAATAATATTTCAGATATGCTGGGGGGAGGATCACAAGGTAAGAAAGGTAAGGAGGATGATATGCAAGGCGGTAGCATCTTGGGTGCAATACTGGACTTTGCAGAGGCATCACAGAGGTTTCAAAGCCGCGTGCCACAGGGCCGCTGAACAGAGCACCAGGCATTTAGGCCACCATAGGCCGCGACGAGGCTCCAAATTCGTCAGTAGGTAATGGTTTACTGTACATAGTCATAGATAAGGATTAGATAGGCAGTAATACCGTCCAAAAAACTGCGAGCGCTTCCTTCCTGCCTGATCCAGACGTTGCTGCTTTAAGAGGGTGAGCTGGGTGAGTCAGGTGATCCGCTCACCCTCGAAGGTGATTCGCTCACCCTCGAAGGTGATTCGCTCACCCTCGAAGGTGCCCATCCAAGGTGATTCGCTCACCCTTCGAGATCTATACTCACCCAACTCACCCCGTCCCCTCTTCGTGCCGACACCATTCCTTTAGCTGCCTCACCAAGGAAGTCAAGATGCCGCGACAAGAGAGAGTAACAGGCCTGGCTGAGCAAAGCCGGCCCACTGTTGCCCCCAGCAGGATGGTGCCAGGTTGTCCCCTTCTTCTCTCACTCTCCCACCTTCTGAACCTCGCAAACACCGTGCAAAGCGCATCTCTTGCGTCCTTCTTACCATTTTACCCTGTCACGTCACGCCCTTTTCTCTATCCATTTCGCGATCTCACAGTGCCCTCAGGATAAGCGCCCTAATTTCAACTCTGCTGCAACAATGTCCAAGGGAAGAGGGCGACAAAAGGTCGATAGAATAGCCCGTGCGGCAGCAAATGGCTACGATCGCGGAGCCCATCGCGAGCAAGATAAGGAACGCTGTGATACCATCTATTCCAACGACTCTATTGCTATGCAGGACAGAGTCATATCAGATTATATTGAGTAAGTATAAGTTATATCTCCCCTTGCCCCGTAGCGTGTGATCATCTCGCTGACTTCTCATCTGCCTTGCCTTCTAGCTGGGCGTCCGAAGAAGATGAGTCTCTCCGAGAGAAAGGCCTTCAGAAGGGATACCCCGTGCCCAACCTCGCCACGATCAAAGATTTTGTGCGCTTTTACGTATCCTCTACCGATGGAATTCTCACGCTGCGCCCTACAAAATCTTCCGTGTTGAACTTTGCGGAACGGTTCTTTGCCGTATACACACGCATTACAAAGTCAGTCTTTGATAAGAAGGATTCTGATGATGTGTATACGGTTCGTAATCCATCTATTAAATACCTGTCCATGGTCACTGAACGAAAATAGTTCATCAAAAAGAAACTCGTGAAAGAGGAAAGACAGATTGAAGATGTAAAAAGGCCACGAAATATGTTCACCCACTGCGACCTGACGAACATTCTTGTGTCACTGTGGAATGACGATGACCCTGTTTTCATTCATCCGAGGTATAGAGTGCAGATGGCATTTACTATCATGATATATTGCTACTCGGGTGCTCGAATTGGCACGTTTATACCGGACACATCCAAAGCAGACGAGCGTGGACTACGCTACCAAGTATTTTACCCTAACCTGCTCACTAGTTAATGCCGTTGGCTTATGCTGATATGTAATAGGACATCGAGCTCTATATCTACCGCAGACCAGACGATGGTGAATTAGAGCTGTTTTTCCGCCTTAGCCAGATCTGGGTTAAGAACAATGACAATCCAAAGCATACGGTGTATGTTCACTCTTAATAACCTCAAACTCACCTACTGACAGTGCTTGGTCAGCTTCCGTCTCGCAATGAGAGAGCACAGAAAGTTCCGGTTCAATCCTGTCGGCTGGTTGTTGGAGATGGTGATTCAGGACGGCATGTTTGCGCACATCGACTCCTTGGAGGCCTTGAAAAGATGGAATCCCGATCATAACGATCCAGTGCTCCTTCAGTGGAAACCATCTATTGCAGGGGAGCCCGTTCTAAAAACAGTCACCATGGCCGGTGGTATATCAAAACGTCCGTGGACCCGAGTGAGTTTCTGCAAGCTATTTAGAGCGGTCGTCATCAATGCGGGATATCCCGAAATTATAACGATCCATAGCTTGAGGCGTGGTCTTGCAAATAGACTTGACAGTAAGTTTGAGTTGGCTTGGCATCTGGGCAATCCTCGATTCTAACATTTGTTTATAGAAGTGGCGACCGAGGCCGAAAGGAGCCAGGTACTTACCCAGAAAGATGAGAATGTCTTCGGAAGAAGCTACATCGACAGCACCTCAGCACTTAGCACCATGGATGCGTTCCTTGGAGAGAAGATGCGTCTTGACCACGTTGAATACCTTCGAGGCGTGGGTAAATACCGTGTGGTTGGATATCCGAGACGTCTGCCCGCAGAGCGGGAGCATGCTGTTGGACAAGATAAAGCCTTACAAGAGCTCGAACGGCGGCTTCAAGAGCTGCAGAGCAATGACGATGTCAAGGGTGGCGATGACGACCCTGGTGTTGCTGGCGATGACGACGTCGAGTTTGCTATCAAGCTTACCAAGAAGCAGCTGCAGGTTCAAAGGATCCGCCTTTACAACACCGAACTAGGAAAATACCGAGATGAGTGGGTTCAAAACCGCCTCGAGGCGCAGGTAAAATCGGGAGGCAAGGCTTTGGATGTGGTTGTGTATAACGATATTACACAATGCCTCTTCAAGGCACAACCTGAGCGGCAGCGTGTCGCTGAGTTGATGCCATCAGACAAGACTTTCTCTTATCAGGAGATGCTCTCCACCGTCGAGGACCTTCTAGTCTATTGTACCAAAGACTATGATGTTTTCTACCGGCCGGGGGAGGAGCCCATTGATGGAAGGTGCCCTGTGGGGGGTTGTGACCTGGATCGGTAAGTATGACCTTTGAACATCGCAAACTACCAGATTCAAGTTTTTAATGTGTCCTTCATTAGTCTTAAACGCGCGGACCGGTCTAATCACGTTCAAAACTGCCGGCTTCAGGAGCGCTGCAAGGCCTCCGGCTGTAAAGACACTCAGTTGAAGTACTGCTACGAATGCTTTGATTTCTTCAATGTGGTAGAGTGGGAAGACCATTGCAAGAACCATCTCCAGCGCGATCTCTCCAGGAGATGCGAAATAATCACGTACTGTCATACCCTCGTTCGGCCTGGCTATTGCCCATTTTGTCTCGGATGCGATAGACTTCCTCCCTCACGACGCATGGATGCGTGGAAACGGAGCAATGAGTTGAGGGCTCATGTCAATGAAGATATCAAACGGATGAGCGATAACTACATCTGTTCGCATCCCATGTGCAACGTCAAATTTGACTCCGAGATGCACCTTCGTTACCACTTGTGCGATATACATGGGATGAATAAAACAATCTGGACTCAAGTGGGTGATCTTGGTAAATCCCCAAAGAACAAAGGTCTCAACGATCAGGTCACCTCGCATGCTGGCGCCGGTAAGAGGAAAGGACAGGGCCTGCTAGGGCAAAGAGAGAAGAAAAGGAGGCAAGTCGGTCAAGGACGGCCTGAAGACCTTCAAATTATCATGTGGGAGTATCCAGATTCTCCAAATCACCGCGTATTATCCTACGACGACCCTATTCCTGCTGGCAACGGATCCGGCTCACCATCCGCCAATCCGAATGATCTTGTAATCGAATTCTGGGAGCGCCCTGCTGAGACTGAAGGGAATCTAGTCGGACTGTGCACAACAGGGCCGACACTCAGCAGCACCACTGATGAGAGGCCCGTCGAAAATAAGGAGCATATTCCTGATTACAATGGCTGTTCTCCTTGCACCTCTAGCTGGCCTAGTCCCCCTGACCTCACAACAAGCGTCGGGTCCGAGTCTTTTCGTACAAGCCCCGAGCTTCCGCCGATTGATCCACAGATCTTGCCTGGGGGCAAAGATTGGTCAGTCGAACTAGACAAGGGTGCATTTGAATTTGAAGAAAAGAAGGAAGAGGGTGTGCTTGGGCCCCATGGATCTTCTTCGGATTCCGAAATCTCGACCGCGGCCGAGACATTACGATTCAACAAACCTCGGTTGATGGAGGCAAGAGAGCCGAGTACGGATAGACAGACGAACTTGACTGAGGCCAACACTATCCAGGAGACGACAGAGAGGCAAGACAAGAATTCTCAAACTCCATCGGCATCGGCTTTGGCTCAGTCCTCATCTACGGTGGATTCATCGAGGAACTGCACTTTAGGGCGGGGTCCAATCACTAGAGCTCAAAAACGAGCTGCACAGTCTCAAGAAAACCACATGGTATCTCACAAGTTTAGGCGAGTGACAAGGTCCTGTTTTGCCAGACAGAATGCGCTCTCTTTGAAAAATTAGGCGAAGAAAAAGCTAAGCCTGGAGTTGTGGAGAAGCTCTTGATCCCTCTGTCAGAATTTGGCGATTGGCTCTTCCTGATATTGGTTCAAAAAATCAATACACGCTGCGCGACTGGGGTCAAAGAGGCATACGCCGTAGCCTCTGACTTCGGTTGTCCCTAACAGATTGGTTCTGTAGATTCCAGATGAGAAATACAAGTCAAAATGTGGTATTCTTCGGGGATCTCTTTATCAAGAGAACTCGCAAAAGCGAGTTTTATCTACAAAGTTTAATCTGTAAAGAGCTTCCACGACTGGCTTTAGCACTTTGTTCCATAGAACTTCTTTAGGCACACCGGTCAGGTACA
Organism: Aspergillus sp. PA3604; assembly: GCA_023624935.1. Taxonomy (NCBI): domain Eukaryota; kingdom Fungi; phylum Ascomycota; class Eurotiomycetes; order Eurotiales; family Aspergillaceae; genus Aspergillus; species Aspergillus sp. PA3604. The sequence goes on from JAMABJ010000055.1 coordinate 10,226, forward strand.
GAGTGCGGCAAGGCAGAGGGTGTGGGTGCGTCGGCCGTAAGCACAGGTCAAAAGGAGTTTTTAGGATGACCGAGTCCTGGATAACCATGTTCCCACGGGCCCTGGAGACGGCTAGACAATCCACCTTGGGAAGGCGCGAAGGGATGGTGCTTGGGGTCGGGACTCGGAGGGGTGGCATCACGTGATGAGCATTACTCAGCTTGCCCATCTAATTATGTTAGTTGCCTCAGAGGCTCAACCATTCGACCAGGCATTCCGGCTGATTAATAAGATGCCGTTGCCTGAACGAAACGTGGTTGGGAGTTGTATGCAGAGAGTAATGCGGGGTAGGATTTGGTTCAACTTCGGTAGTCTCTAATGGTTATTAACAGGTACGCCCGAATAAGGGGTTGGATCCGTCTCGCTGCGCCATCTCCGCTTCGGGTATGTGATGATGGCTCCAAATACAGAAGCCAATGGCTCCCAGGTGTCAGCTCATCTTGCTACCCCTGATGGAGATTCGGGGAATTCTTCACGCGATCGATTTGACCTCTTCTCTCTAGGGTGGGCTGTCGGGGACAGATGGTGGCACCGCTCAAAGTCAGGAAATTCCAAGATCCGCGAGTTCGAGCATACTAAATTATCTCTAGTTACACTGGGGCCCTCCTCTTTAATACGGCTGCATTTATCCTTCCAGCGCTCTACAGCACGCTTGTTAAGATTTGGATCGCGAAGATTGATTCCTCCTTAGTCGTGACGACCGATGTCTATACGTACATCAACACTGTTGCGGAAGTAATAAACGAGGGGCTCCCGCGCGCAGTCTGGGTCACGATTGCAGATACAGAGGCCCGGTCGTTGAAGGCGCGTTTGGGCCTGGCGCATAGCTTAATGGTCTTCCAAGCACTTCTTGGACTGCTGATGAGTGTTATCTTTGTTGCTGCAGCTCAGGAATTTGCATCGGCATTCGTACCTCGTGATGTCCGTGCAGCAAGTATAACCTATATCCGCGTCAGCGCCTTCTCGGCCTTAAGCTCTGCCATTGAAGTCGCTGTATCGAATGCCACGCGAGCCCTCGATAAACCGGACGTCCCGCTTCTTATCAGTTCTACCAAAGTCGCAATAAATATTGCCCTTGACCTCCTGATCATATCTACGTTTCATGTCGGCAACTGGAACCCGGACATCAACATCCAGGCTGGAATTCGCCTAACCTGCGACATGGCTGCGGCGATTTCCGGTTTGTTATATTTCTTGTTTACCGTTAGTTTTAGGCGAAGTGCCGATGCACCGACGCTGCAAGGATTCATCGTCCTACTTAAGCCGGGATCTATCACATTTATCGAGTCTGCTCTGCGGAATGCACTCTATCTCTGGCTAGTCAGCGGTGTAGTGTCCATGTCAGCGGACTATGCGACGGCATGGGGCGTGTTTAGCACGATCCGATGGGGTTTAATTATGGTACCTGTTCAGGCAGCGGAGGCTACGACGCTCACATTTGTGGGACATGCCTGGGGCCTGCTTAAGCAGAGGCCCTACCCCCCAAGATGGTCGTGGACTAGTTTGTGCGGTACGATCTATCTCCCTTCTACAAAGTTCTGAGGTGCTCACGTCTGCAGTGGTCGTACGACCAGCTCTTCTCTCTGCCACTATAATTCTCGCGATCGAAATTCCCTTGCTGGTCTTCATGTCTTTATACGGATGCGAATCTTTCGCGTTGTGGCTTAGCAACTCTCAACATGTCTCGAACATTGTTGGTCACATGTGGCGCACCATAGATTGGTGCGTCTGTCTTCTCTTTTTCACTTACCGGTTATTGAATCCCTAACATTGTTGAGTAGGTGCTATATTCTTTACGGTTTATCAATTCAATTTGCTGCAATACTTCTTGCAACTCGCACACCATGGTATCTCGCGCAGTCCTTGATCTCTAACATATTCTATGTGCTTCCGTGGGCAATCGTGTGCCAGGTCATTGATCTCAACTCGAATAATGCGTGGACATACCATAGCCTGGTATTTGGGGGTAGCTTGGTGTTCTCCTTTGTCGATATCTTGGTCGTCGTTTCATTTTGGGCGTGGGGGCTGCTGGAGGGGAAGTTGAGACTCGATGCACTTTGACTCCTCATTTGGGAGCAGAGAGGAGAGATTGGGAGAGATGACCCTGTTACATGCTACCAGATCACTTGATAAGGACAGAGGAATACACCTGTCGGTATTATGTGCGGGGTGTAGAATTAAGTTTTAGTATTCCGCGGGGTATTACTCCAGAAAAGCTTTTCCCGTTTGTGGATGTATTGAACATAGGGTGGGTTCCTGGGTGCGAAAGTGATTAGCTTATGAACATTGGGACTCCTGGGATCTACCAGACCATTCTCAAGAGTGATGTCCTCGATCCTAGGAACACAATATTTGTTCGAGGAAACACCAAGGCCCTGGGACCATCACCTCCTTAAGGGAACAAACAAAGAAACTTATGGTTACTTCGGGAAGGCTGCAGCGTGAGTGTGTCAAGCAAGCTGTTTTCTTTTTCCCAAAACAAAGAACTGCCTTCTAAGCCTACATAACAAGATTAGAAGTGAAAGAGAAGAAATATTTTTAGCGCGTTGATGTGGCAGAAATACTGGTCATACCACGCTTGGGGGGAGGGGGCGTTTCGGACAGTCGGAAAGTATCCCCTTACCTTGCAACCCCTTCGCGGCTTCGAATATTCTTACCGCAACTCAATTACGAATCTGCATCATGCTTGCAGAGGGGTGAGATCAGATGCCCTCAAGAATGCACCGGCTGGTATCTTTGGATGCAGAAAAGTGGGAGGGGATCGACCTCGCTCAGTCAGCTATGGTCAGAAAGGATCATGTGGACAACTGACGGCCACGTGATAAGCAGCGCGGGGTTGACCTCTCGCATCCGTCTCAAGGCGTTCAAGACAATCGCTCACGGTAATACCACCTTTCATTCCACCAATATTACTACAAATGTCCAGGATACTCTACATTTCCATCCAATGATGCAGAAACAGGAAGATAACCCACAAAGCGGGTTTCTCACTCCCCAACGCCATGACAATATCTTTGAAAAAAATATATAATGAGGAAGATGTCTTCAATTTATCGGCTCTACGAGTGGGCACACGACAAACGCAAAGGATATATCAGCCAAGTCACGCACAACGCAAACCCTCGGAGATTTATCTGATAATACTCTCCAGAAGATCAACGATCGCAGAGGTACACCCAGCGAGAACACAGGTCAACAGTCAAAGAACTCCCAATTTCCACACTATGGAGAGGGCCAAAAGCTGGGAAACGGAAAGCAGACGTGAACAAATGCAATCGGGATCAAATAAGCTAGGCTATGGAGCCTGCTTGCCAAAGAGTCTTGTGAAGGATCTGAGTAATAATAACTAGTAATCTTAGTATCTTATTGATGCCTGGGAACTGTTTTTTTCTGTAAAAGAGACCATAATTCACTCCTTGTAAGCTCCCCGAAACCGTCCCTAGGTGTCATCTATAGACAAAGATCTGGCATTTCAGTTACGACCAACAGAGCATTGACAATGTGCATAGCATCCAGGTTTGCTTGACAAAGTTACGCCAAGCTCGGAGGAGACTGAGCCATATGCCTCCCAACACCCGTGTACCCAGCCTGGAAGCAAACATTGATCCTATCGCGCGTGGCGACCTCGATCTTCTCTTTACTCCTCCAACCCAACTTACCGTTGTAGACCGCCCACAACCCGGGTAGAATCCGAACATCCTGAGCACAGTAATTGATAATAGCCTCCGATAAGGGCCGGGAATTGAACACCTCATAAGATCCCCCGCGCTCAGGCGCAAAGAGCCGTCGTCCACTATCTTTAATATTCTTCCACGCGCTGGCTTCAGACCTCGTCAAACCTGCGTCACGCTCGATGCACCGGGCAAGACCGCTTAGGAATCTTCTTGACCCACTCCGAGTTGCGAGCTCAAGGAGCTGGATATCCTGGATGCCCGCGAGGTGAACGCCGAAGTGGGCATACAAAGCGTCGGAATCGTTTCGAACATCAAAAAAGGCCTTCGAAATGTGTTTGTCTTCTAGTATGTCTTTCAGGGTTTTACCGCTTGTAGAGGGGTGTGAGAAGGCTTCCTGGCCCAGAGTGTGGACATCAATGAGGTACACTTCATTCCCGGGGAGCAAAAATATTTGCATGATTGAGATTGAGCCGTGACGAGAAAGGTTGATGCCTTCTAGGTCCACGTAGATAGATGGAGGATTGTTTGGAACGTCTGTGAGCAGCTCAACCAGTTCGCCAATGGCGCCCGTTGTGTCGATGATCTTTGGGGACAGGTCGGTCATATTGGGCTCAGGGTGAATTTATAGGGCAAAACGCAGGGTAGTATTGAAGCAGACCTTATTTCTTTGGGCTTTCAAAACTTGAGAAGATTGAGCTGAACATATAGCTGTACTTATAGATCAGACGCCCATTTCGTGCCGATGCAGAGAATGCAAAGTACAGACTAAAGTAGAGTACTATCAGGCGTAGGCAATAATTGAGGCCTACCATGCGCATGGAAACCTAAGCTACAATGGCTAACGGGCTCGTTATTTCAATAGTATAAGGATATATTCCGTCAACATCCACTGAGGCGCTAGCAGATTGACGCAAGATCCATTTTTGAGGCCTACCACTGCGGTGGCATATTAACGAGCCAATAGCACCGGCATCTCAAGCTGCATATGCATGATGCAGCTAAGCGAACAACGAGCTAACTCCAACAGGAAATTTGAGGCCTACCATTTTGCCAAGAGATCACCTTGTGTGCTGGGCTTTCTCTGTCAAGCATATAAAGAAGAGGATTTCTCGACTGGAAGTATTCTTCTTCCTCAACAGCGGCGCCTCTCGCAAGGGGTTGCCTAGTCACTCTTTACCACAAACTGACTGCTGCTTACCCTTTTTGCATTTTCTCTTCATTCTTTTATATCAAGATCGTATTTTGCTTCTTTTTTCCGACCCTTCATTCCTCCGAACGGAAGGCCGGCCCCGTCCGGTTGAGAGACCCGGGCCTCAGAAGCCCCCCTATCTCCCTTTCCTCCCAGGATAACCAGTTCAAATCACAGCTTTGTTAACACTCGTCTAAACGAACATCACTATCAGCTCTTTGACTGCGTTGACCCTGCGTGGTTAGATATTGGGCATCCTGGCCCTGACCTTGGAATTTCATCTTCTCAATTCCTCCAGACCCCTTCACTTTTTGATGATCTTCCGAGTCATTCCCCACAACCCTCTTTCCCACCGGATACAACCCCACACGCTAGCCTTGGAAAAGATGAAGATCTCCTATCACCAGCTCCAACAAACCCACAGCCGACCCGTTCTGAACATACCCCAACTTCCTATCCTTTCAAGTGTGATGTCTGCAACCTCACCTTCCAGAGGCTACATAAACTCAAGTAAGTTCCCTCCTTGGCTCTACCCGAATACTCTCGCTCTAGGGCTAACCCATTCAAAGCCGTCACAAGAAGCGCCACAACAAACCCTTCAAGTGCGCAGTCAACAGCTGTACGTCGGCATTCCAGTACCACAAGGACCTCAAGCGGCACTACAGCACGAAACACCCTGATATGGTTGAAGAGCGTACAACATACTTCTGTCCCGTTGAGGGTTGCAAATATGGCTTTGATCTTGGCCGCGGGTTCCCCAGGAAGGACAATCACGATCGGCACCTCGCAAGCCATGCTAGGAAGGGGGAGCTCTGAGTTATCGCATATATATTGTACTCTCGTTAAATATCCAAACAGCCATTGGCAATCCTTCATCATCCGATCAAAATTGGTCGGGTCCTGACATTTTATCTTCGTATGGGACCTAGCAGGTAGTGAAATATCTCAGTCGCATAAGATGCTCTCACTGGCGAACTAACTAATCCGAAGATAGTAAAATCAAACTTTTAGATACAGGTGGTAATGATAGTCCTTATTGTCCTAATTTCTTACCCTCGCTAGTTCTGGTATGACCAGTTCGTAGTATCCCAAGAAAGGGCGGCTGGCCATAACTCTCAACAGGTTGCGAGGTCGGCAAAATCTGATTATGCTTTGTCGAGAAGGCCTTCTGATACCTTGAATTCTATTAAGCATATAGAGCGGTTGTACTCATCACACGAAAGAACCAAACGCGCAGATTAGTGACTGCAGGGTCCAGCTGTTTGCTTTTTCCAGCTTAGTAGAGTTACTCCGGATGAGTTTGGGGTGTAGCAAGGCATCAAGGAGCGGTACAACAGTTGCTCTAGCCTATTACGGATAGAGTATCCCTTCCAGCAACCTCCTTGCGCCGCGTCGACATTGACCTCCGAAACTACGTGCAAACAAATTTAGCGCGAGAACCAGGTAACGTGGTTTCTTGTTAGCTGATAATATCTCTTGTCCCTAAACTAGCTTTTAACAGAGCTTGAGCTTGCCAAACCAAAGATGCTACGCTTCAACAGTCAGGAAAACGTCCGATCTTGCCAAGGATCTCTCTGTAATAATCGAGCGTTCGTCAGCGGGTAAAGCTGACACCAATTACATACTCTCCTGGATTTCTGGGCAAGGCAGCCTGCTGTAAACAGACATCCCTTACCGCGGTGAGGGAGAGCGTGGAACAACCGGTAATGGTTACAGACAGCAAGGGGTCTCGCCCCCTTGAAAGCGGCCATTGCCGAGTGCGGGATATAAAAGGCTCCAAGTGAGCACCGCAGACAGCGCCCCTAGTCGCCGCTTGCAACCTGATCGTCAACCGCCGCTGTTACACGGTCGATTTGGTTGAGTGGCTTCAGACGTTCCCGACAATTGTAGGCCGAGTCCTTTTCTGATCTGGCGTGAGTTAATCGCAACTATAAAGAGACCGGTTCGCTCGTTATTTTACGTCCCCAAACTCTTCCTCGTGAACCAGAAAAAATCAATACCAAGTGACAGTTCCTCGACCACTTGCTCAAAGACATGGAAACTCTGACCCCCACATCAGAAGATCCGGGGAGTTCGGAAGAACAATGGACCGCGATCGACTTCCGCCGGGTCGGAGGCGAACTTGGTCTCCAATCCTCGAGAACGTCTCAGCGACTCAACCAAATCGACCGTGTCCGCGCCAACGGGGTTGGCGATCATGTTGCACTACCTCAGCTGGTGGTATGCGGCGATCAGTCCGCTGGCAAAAGCTCCGTGCTGGAAGGGATTAGTGGAATCCCTTTCCCCAGGCAGGATGGTTTGTGTACCAGATTCGCGACGGAAATTGTCCTGAGACATACTCCGCAAGCGAATCGTATGACTGCGACGATAAACCCTCATTTGTCGCGAGATGATGAGGAGAGAAGGCGCTTGGCCTCCTTCCGAGTGGAATTCCGTGACTTCGCTGAGCTCCCTAGGATCATCGAAGCCGCAGGTCAGGCCATGGGTATTTCCGAAGATCAGACCGATGCTCCCGCTTTTGCTGCCGATGTTCTGCGATTAGAGTTAGTTGGCAATACCGGACTACATTTGACGATTGTTGATCTACCCGGATTGATTTCGGTTTCTGAGAATGAGCGCGACGTGCAGCTTGTCAGTGATCTAGTTGATTCCTACCTCGAAAGCTCGCGGACAATCGTCCTCGCGGTTGTTCCAGCAAGTAGCGATGTTGATACTCAAGGCATTATCCAACGAGCCCGTCGCTACGATAAGGATGGGGTACGAACGGTCGGGATCATCACAAAACCAGATCTTATTAACGCCGGAACCGAGCAGCGGGTTGCACGCCTGGCGAAGAACGTGGACCGTACCAGGCTCAATCTAGGATTTTTTTTGCTCAAGAATCCGGCGCCCGCCGAGTTGCGGGAGGGCTTATCTCCAACCGCTCGAAAGCGGGCAGAGCAGGCTTTCTTCTCCAGCGAACCATGGAGAAGCCTGGGACTTGATCCATCACGTGTTGGGATCGAGAACCTTAGAGTCTTTCTCCAAGATCTATTGGATAGTCACATTGAACGTGAGCTCCCGAAAGTACGAGAGGAGTTGCGTGAGCTTCTCGAGCGGAATAGCCAAGATCTTGCTGCTCTCGGAATGGAACGGAAAACTCCTGGTCAGATCCGGATGTACTTGACGCAGATTAGCGCCGACTTCCACGGCTTGGTGCGGGCTGGTATTGATGGCGACTATGGTGGTCGGGACGCTAGGTTTTTCGACGTCCAAGGCAAGAATTTTGCAAATCGGCTGCGCGCTGTCGTCCATCTCGAGAATGAGAAGTTTGCGAATTACATGAGAGAATATGGTCAGACACGAAAGATTGTTTGTCGGGAAGACGATCAGTCGTCTTTCGAGTCAACCTCTTCTGACGAGGAGATGGAGTTGTCTCTAAACAAAGAGGGCCAGAGTCTTGTGAGTAAGGAAGGAATGGTTGCATGGGTTAAGCAAGTGAGTGAGGAGCCCAACGACTGTCGATCACCTAATAATATCAGGTATATCATCGGACGCGCGGCAGGGAATTACCAGGAAATTATAACCACGCCCTGCTTGCAGAGCTTTTCCATTCGCAATCAATTCGTTGGGGCAAGATCGCTCGTGACCATGTTGACGCCGTCGCGAGCTTGGTCTCAAGCTTCTTACAAGCAGCGTTGAAGTTCGTGATGCAAGACACCAAGGTCCGCCAAAACATCCAACACTGCGTTGAGAAGTCCGTTCAAGAAAACATCAAACGCGCGATCGATGAATTGAACGTGTTGCTGGAGGATGAGGCACGCCAACCTATCACGTACAATCATTATTACACGGACAATATCCAGAAGGCTCGAAATGAGCAATCAAAGCGCCAGATCCGAGATTCAATGTACAACGCTATTCAAACCGACTGGAAGGGAAAGTTCCATGTGAGCAATTCGTCCGAGGAGATAGACAAGCTCGTCACTTCACTTCAGGAGCGGGTGGTTGTCGACATGGCAAACCAAGCTTGCTTCGAAGCGCAGAATGATTTAACTGCATACTACAAAGTTGGTTAACCTTCCCTAATAGCAATGGACTTTGTATGCTAAAACATTTCACTTGTCAGGTTGCCATGAAGACGTTCGTCGACAACATTTGTAGACAGGTCATCGAACGGCATATAATCGCGAAGCTCCCAAGTGCTTTCGAGCCCGTTCTTGTGAGCGGATACGAGGCCGACGAATTGCTTCGGATGGCTGCAGAATCTGTGCAGATTAGTCTTCGCCGGGATGAAGCACGTCATTTACAGGAAGTTTTGGAAAGAAGTCTCGATGATCTGAGTGTCTAGCTGGGGAGTTGTGGGCTCTGGGCAAGGTTTTTTCTCATGAGTTTTCCCTAACCCATTCGCGAATGCGGGAGCCTACGGATGTGTTGTTCTATTCCTCATGTTTCAGTTGCTTTACAATCTTCAAATTCTGCCTTTTTGGAAACCTGAATTTTCATCCCGTGGGCTCCATAGGCAAAAGAGTCTTTTTCTCTTGCCACAATCTTAGTATGATGTCTGTACCGAGGCCGCCTACGAGATTTCTCCGTCACTGTAGCGAGATCGACGGCCCCGACGATAAGCACAGGTCGGGGTCCTTTGAAGCCAGACAAGTGCTGCTACATTTCTTGCACAGAGGAAATATTTCCTGTTGTAAGTGTCTTGATAGAGCGAGGGCTTGGCAGGTGGAAGGTTGGTCACCCAGCCGACATCACCCATGTGGGCAAGTAACCCAACTGAAAGTGGCTTACTCGGTGCTATCGTAGCTGACAGACTCAAGGCGTCCAGCAGCCTATTGGCTGTCTGTGTTGTCTGATGCGACGTGTAATGTAGCCTTGCTGACATGTTTTTCTCGCGTATTCTTTGCTCTTCGGTATCCAACAATCCACATGGGTACACTTGATTTGTGGTAATCCAAAAGGCGAAATTATGTTGACGAAAGTGTAACCGGTATGCCTACACCACGCCTGGGAGCCAGCACTCCCCGAAGGGGCAATAGAGAGGGATGGAAGTTGAAATCAGCCCGGGGCCACGGTCAGCGTAGCTATGAGGCTGAGGGGCGCAGTAGGACAATCCATGTTTAGTTGAGCCTTTTGATTACGCCTACGTGATGCCAATCCCGCGTTGGAGCGTGCAAATTGAGGCTCAATCAAAAGAAAAGGCAGCCTACCATGGATTGATATTTTCCATTCAGCCTGGCTGTGGGAACTGAATGTTGACGAAGGCAGAATGGAGAGCATGGACTCCGAACGCCCCGTGATCAGAAATTGCGCGAGGCTACCAAAACTTGGATATTTAAAAGCATGAGTTGCTCATTCAGTGATCCAAGCTTAAACAAGGAGTCTAATATGGAGTTATTAAATCGTTGTCTCGGTAGGAGGAAGGGTAAGGGGTCTTTCCCTACCAAAATGGAGGAAAGTCAAGCTTGTATATCTCTATCAACGCTAACGTTTTCTCTACACTGACAATATGATAGTTCACCAGATAACCTCGCATGACGAGAGCTGTTTGAGCTCATCTCGTCACAATCATTTTCCTCTGTCCAATACGAGTCAACCCGCCTCAGTGGAAGGTCCTGTATCATCGCCACCAACCCTTGTTCCGGCGCCCCAGTTCGCAGCACTGCGATCTCCGGCCAGTCTCTTGCCACAAGGTCTGGCGGGACCAACTACTAGCGTTGCTAGTCCCTTATGCAAGATATGTGGAATTCCAACGATTGTTAAAAATGTCAAACCATGGAATCAAAACGGGCACAGTGGTCGGCGTTTTTATTCATGTGGAAGGTGCGGAAAATTCCGTAGCTGGGCTGATCGAAAAGGCATCTGCGACCAGAATCCACGTTGTCTGTGTGATCAGCCAAGCAGATGGGGAGAAAGTAACAGGGAAAAGCAGCGCAAAGGATTCTTCAATTGTGCTCTAGGTGACTGCGACTTCTTTGTGGAAGCGCATGCCGAGATTCGCGTCCCTTCTATGCTTGAGCTGCAGGATGGAGCCTAACTACAACAATCCTTGCCGGTTGACTATGTATTTAGTGTATGCAATTTGAACGCCATTCACATCTCCTGCAGTATACTCTGGAAAGTCTCGGGCGAAACTCATGTTTACTTACCATGTCCAAATAACTTGCAGCACTATACTTCCTATATTGCTCAGAGTGGGACAAATGCTATCAATGTCCTGATAGAGAGCGACCGAGCATGAATTGAATATATACAGGCTTTCTTGAAATCGGTTTCACCTACAAACACATGTTGAGTTTTCCCTTGGCCACACTGCCAAATTATCAGCGTGAGTAGTAGGTTGAGCAACAGGCATACTCCTGTTTTGGCCCGCAACCAAGACCTGGGCAAAATTAATCTTTAGACGATCTGCGTCACGAAACACCCTGATATGGCCGAGCGTACAACATACTTCTGTCGCTTTGAGCTTGGCCGAGGGTTCCCCAAGAAGGACAATCACGATCGGCACCTCGCAAGCCTTGCTAGGAAGGGAGAGCTCTGAGGTATCGCATATATATTATACACTCTCGTTAAATATCCAATTAGCCATTGGCAATCCTTCATCATAATTGGTTGGGTCCCGACATCTTCGTATGGGACCCAGCAAGCAGTGAAATAGCTCAGTAAAGTAAAACTTTTAGATACAGGTGGTTATGATAGCAGTTACTGTCCTAATTCCCCACCCTCGCTAGTTCTGGTACGACCAGTTCGTAGTATCCCAGGCTTTACACTCGTAGTCAACTCCTCTATATTCAAAGCCAGTAGGGAATGGATATGGCTTCATATTGGACGGTTCGACCACATAGTTACCCAGGGTCGCAAAGCATAGATCAATAGAAAAATCAGGAACTGCTTTCATGAGTTCGATATCGATCGCTGGGGCGAATCCTTTCCAAAGGTTTGGCAAGTGATCGATCACCACATCAATTGCCAGTTTCCTCAAGATTTGATAGTTTGCTCTATCTGAATAAAGCTCCTTGATTATCTCCGCGAAGGATTTCCTATCATAGCAACCACTAAGAGACTCACAAAATTGTTCCTTTGCTCTGTCTTTCAGATCGCTGATCATAAGGTAATCCGCTTCGCCGAAGATACGCATGTGGAAGTAGCATGGATGACATCCACCCAAAGGATCGACGATGGACTCCATTGAGTCGCTTGGGACCTTTTCAAGAGGCCCGCCAACCAGGGCTGATCGATCGTATAGCGAAGGTTCACCCATGATGCCTGGCTCGGTACGCTCTGGGCTAGGAATAACGTTTTCGTTGGTGGCTGCCTCTGATTCGAGCTCGTTTAGAGCAGGTTCTGATGTATTATTGACTGCAGTCTCTTCCTTACGCCCTGTAGTCGTTCGTTGTGCTCCATCGCCATGGAACCGTGAATCTCCCACTTCAGGTGCATGGGATCCAATAGTGTAATCTCCCGTGTATAGAAATTCTAGCACCTTCTCGATCAGAACCGGGTTTTTATCCCCTAGGTTAATAGGTTCTTTGGTCTCCTAATTACCACAGTGGCTGTCAGTCTCGATCTCCAGTCATTATTCCGAGGTCTAAAGTTCGTACCTTAAATCCTCCAAAACAAGCCTTTTTAAAATACTCTGATCTGGGGCAAACTACAAGCTTATGAGCTGGGAAGGTTTTACCCCCACAAATAATCACCAAATCGCTGTAGTCGGAGTTGAGATGTAGGCTAATTTGATATTAGTGACAAGGCCTACTAAGACCATTACCCGGATCGAATTGTACGCTTCTCACCTAGAAATGAGATCCAGAATAGGTCTCCAGCTATCCATATCCTGTTCAGGCGAGGGAGGTTCAGGTTCTTGATCATCAGCCTCGAATGACCTAACAGCTTTGCGATTTTTCTTCACCATGGCTGCGCAGAATGCAAGCTAGAGTAAAAACTAACTAGACAATATATTGTGAGCCGGAGTGCAATCTCTGAGGGTTTGAAATGCACTTTTCAAAATTTATCTCCAGTCGCTTTTGCTAGGATGCGAGCTGGACACATTGTTGCCTGACCCCGCCTCAACAGCTGTTAACCACCCCGACCAATGAAGCCGCGGGCCAAGGAAAGCAAGACACCACAACTGAGTAACTCAGCGGCCTGATCCACGAAACGGCTTTGCACTTGTTGTGCTTCTTCCCCTCCAACGAAGAACAAGCGTCGTTGTTAACGGCAGGAGGCCTCCGTGCCTCCCCAGCACTCCTCCAGGTGGGTGTTACGTAGTGATATCCTTCCCCAGTGATGTTCTTCCGAGTTCTATTTATAAAGTTTATTCTGCACAGAGCTTCCAGGACGAACAGCCTTTAGCACTTTGCTCCATAGAACTTCTTTTAGACACACACCAACCAAGGCGTAACTAGCGAGATGAACTCGCGTTTTCCCTTTGGCTGGCTTGGCTGACTTGGCTGGCCTCACCGCCATGACATACCGGCACAATCCTTCACCGCTCGGTCCCCGATGCGGAGGGTATTCTTTTCTCACGTTGAGGAATGGACAGACTGCCAATTTTTTTGTTTGAGAATGGTCACATACCTTTGATCCCCGCTAGGAAAAGGTGGCCCAAATGCGGGTGCTGTCGTTACTCATATTCTTGCTTATCGGAAATGCTAGACCGAATTATCGCTTTGAATTCGTTTTGGATACACGTTTGGAGCGACCACTCCGTCATTCTGAACTTCTGGTCTTTGCGTGTATCGAAGGGCTTGATCAAGTTTCGGATACTAGGGGAGCTCTTGTTAACAAGGTTACAACACCTTTTATCATTCACGAAGCGGGCTACAGCATTTCGTCATGGGGTCACTAAAAGCTTCGCATAAGCATAGGTATGTCGAAACATGCACCTGATTATGAAACTTCTCATCGCTGAGAGATACTGCTACAGCATAATGCGCTAACTGTTTTACCATTGCCCAGGTATCATCTACCAGCTATCGGCTTTCTAGGCTACAGAGGGCCTACCACATCTCCCGCTCCTCTACTTAGCCCAACAGCTATGTACCCGAATCAACCTCCCCCTTATGCCTATTCAACAGACGCAGGCTTGGGCTATATTTCGTCGCCGGAATCGCGGCGCGCCGAAGATGAGAAAGAGAAACAAGCAACACGACAGTCACTCCCATCTATCCATGAAGCGCTAGGAAATGATGACTTTCTCCCATACCGGCCCCCTCCCACAACAGCTGCCCCTCAACAAACCCATAGCGCACCACCTCCGCACCACCTCTCGTCGAACCATGGCGCTCGTTCTAGCGGGGAAGGGCCATCAGGTTCTTCTAATCTGTTCTCAAATGGAGGGTCTTTCCTTCGCGAACCAACACTGTCTCAGCAGTCGCAATTACAGACAGAAACCCGATCGAGTCTAGAGTCACTAAATACACAGGATTCAAGGAATGCTTCCGTCCGATCGCTCAGCTCAGGCAAGCCGCCTACGCAAAGTGCAAGCACTGGCATTACTTCCATCTCCGGCTCGCAGACAGGAGGACATGAGTATAAAGGTCTTGCGGGTAGCGTTGCCTCGCCAACTGGATACCCCGGTGATTCCCAACCTTACTCATTTCAGTCACAACCTCCACCGGGAACGCCGGTGTATATAACAACATCATACGACTCGCAGCCCCATGCGGGACCACGCGTATATAATGTGAAGGGCGGTTTTTCCGGGCAGGCGTTCCCTGGGCCTTCTTTGGGCGATTCCGCGACACATCATCTCGACGTTTATGATATTGAGGCATCGCTTAATGAGGTATTCTAATTAATCCGTCGCTAGAATTTGGCTGCTGATCTTGGTAGATGGTTGGTTTGACCTCCCGAATTGTGGACTTCACACGACATTATGCGAACGAAGCATATCAGTCTCGTTCTGGGCCTGTAATGAGTCGTTTGCCTTCACTCCAGGAAATCAAAGACATGCTCAACATTCAACGTCGAAATCACGATGCTTTGATGTTTATAAGAACGGCGCTTCTCAATAAGGAGTATGCCATGGCCGAGCAGATGGCGCAGAGAAAAGCTGACAAGCCTTGTAGAATTCGTGGTAATGACTGCATGGCGACGCACCAGAAAGACCGTACAAGCGGTAGTGACTTTGACGGACGAGACTCGGAGAAACGGCGCAGCGTACGTTCTTTGCTTTTACTCCCTTTTGTTTAGTTCTAACAATCTGCTACAGAAAGCCGCTCCTCCTGGTCGATGCCATAGTTGTAACCGTGCGGAAACGCCCGAATGGCGTCGTGGCCCAGACGGTGCCAGGACACTATGTAATGCTTGCGGTCTACACTATGCGAAGTTGACGCGCAAGATGGGGCGCCGAAAAATCGGCAGTCTTGGGATCCAGACTTAAACCCAAGCCTGCGTTAGACTCTGTAACACCGTGAAGTTATTGAAATTTTAAGGGATGTATCGTTACGAGGCGTTGAAAAGGGATTGGGATCTAGAAGGTTCAGGCGTTCTACGAGCATATTATTTAATACTGTTGATGGCATGCAAACTTGTTGGGCTTCCATGCATGTCTCTTCTATGTTTTTGGATTGCTAACATCGAATCCCCAGGGATGTTGAAATGTGGAAGGTTTGGCTGCGGAATCTCGCTTACTAAGAAAGATCCCCCCAGCTATGATAACCACTAGGTCGCCTGACGAATATGGTAAACGAGTCCCGAGGCACCAAAACCGGGGAAAATCAGCAACTCCAATGAAACGGTAATGATCATGAACCAATGGTCATGTTCATCAGTCGCGATAGGAAGGACAAGGAAATCATAGCATAAGAGTTGTTTTGCACTATCAAAATTTTCCATGTTGTATATATGGTCCCAACCTCCTCGAACTGTGCACAGTTGAAGGGGGCTAAAGAAATATAGCCTCCAGGGAGGCTTTTCTTTCAAGACTTTTGCTTGCAAATAGAGACAAAAGAATCGTATATGTTCAGTCTCTAACCACCCCTGCCTTCTAACAATATCGACGGCCTCAGAATCAATGTAGACTCCTTGGAAAAAGAACCCCCTAATCTCATCAGTTACTAAACCAAATTGTCAGGGTTATATGATACACACGTAATCAAACCTCCATCGAGAAGCGCGTGGAATTGAATTGCATCTATGCCCTGGGCGTGGTCAGACATCTGGGGACCTATGTCCTTTCCTGGGGGTGGAGAAACTTGGATATCTTTGGAAGGTCAGCCTTAATACACTGAATGTTCCTTTGATCAGAATATACTCAGAAAATGCCTCCCAGAAGGAGAGCTGTAAGAAAGGCTGCATCGAAGCCTAATTCTGGAGTAAAGAAGTAATTTTCTCTATATCTTCTTTTTGACTGTGCTAATCAACAATGGCGAAGAAGCACGATTCGGAAGCCATCCCTGAGAGCCAGCCAGCTCGAAAATGCACCCCCCGAAGCCCTCGCTGATAGCCAGCCGGCACCAGTACTCGAAAGTGCACCCTCCGAAGCCCTCCCTGATAGCCAACCGGCACCAGCCTTCCCCGATAGGCAAACAATAGAGATGGCATACTCGGGGGCAGTACAATGGCTGGAATCAGAGACGCGGACATCATCTAAAGAGGATCTGAAATTTTTCATGGCTACTATCCAGGAGAAATATGTGATCCGCCGCGAGATTATAAATTTGATGGAGGCAAGGGAGCAACACAGAGGCTTTATTAATTCACTCCAAGGGAGAATCGAAGTACTGGAGAAAGAGGTCATGACCAAATCCCAATGTATTAATAAGGGCACAGGTGACGACGGTTAGTGAACAGTTTTTGAAGAGCGCACTAGTTAGATATTCTTGGCAATGCAACGGACTGCTTGAAACTTTGCTGCTTCTATATACAAACTCCTTTCCCGCTCTAGATTGTTCTAGGGCGACAGCACTCTTTGCTGCTGTACATCCACTGGACAAAGATGTCGTTAGACTATGATTATTTCCGGGAGCTGAATGAATGAATTGAGTCACGGTTTCTTAACAAACGGAGATACAGTCGTTATCAATGATGTTTTGTACCAGCGAAGTCTCCGGGATTCTGGAACGCTGTTCGAACATATCGACGACTTGCCACACTTGTATCGTTTTTGAGCATTTGCTGCAACGTTTCGTTGATCCCTTGACTCGCACTGGGTTCGGAAATGGCGGTCACGATTAGTGTTTGGAAGTTTTTTGTTGTAAAAGGGGCACGGGTCAAAATCCATAGCCATTGTAGAGTGTAGAGGGCTATGTCTTGAACAATGCATAAAGAAACAGATTCGTAAAGGCGGGGGGGTAAGGAGGATGATGGGAAGGATGATGGGAAGAATCCCTGGCTAAACTAGTCACGTGGTTGTCTCGTAGTTTCATTGGTACTAAAAGTGATTAATGCGGTGGTATTTGCTGTAGTCCTACAGTTGGCAGTCGTGAAATCCAGAGAGGGTCTTTCCGTCATGGGACTTTCATGCCGATACTGCTCATGAGAATGCACGCACAGTCATTTTGAATTCACACCTTTAAGCAGTTCTGACTCTGTGACATCAGAGGTTAAGCACCCAGCTGCGAGGCTTTTTGATTCCATTTTCCAATGCTAAGATACCGTTGATAGCAGGCCCTAGAAGACCGGGTCCCACCAAACCGCTGTTCACTGATTGTTGGAAAACTTTCGTTCTGGCTCAGCCCATCTATCAGCTGTGCATCATCTTCCCCAGACCAGAAGCGCGAGGGCTTCCGGGCTTCGGTGATGTCTTCTTCGTCTTCAACGATACTCAACAGTACCGAGCTTTGGATGTGCATCCTCTCACTCATGATTCTAAGACAGGACTTGATAGACTCCCGAGCCTGGCACCCTGTAGTAGCAGCAAGAGCCAAATGCCAGAGGCTAGCCATGCAATGAATGGGTGACTGGTTGATACCATATTTCGACGTGGTGGCCCTACTGCCGGATTGGCTGGCGTAAATATCGGAGGCGAGTGTTTGGGGGGAGCCGCGGAATATATTAGGCGTACCTAAACTCGACAGGACGATTCGCGCACATCTGTATGAATTCATAATCTGGCATGTCCAGACATCATTTTGCCAGGGTAACGGAGACTCCGATGGCGACAGAGATTCGGATCGGAAGTATCGCTGCAGGTTCCGTTCCCAATTAGATAGCTCTTCGTTTACCATCAATGCCTGCCGATGGATCTTTACTGGGTCTCTGAGTTGATTTTCGCGGATATCTGCACGCAGGCAGGAGAGCCTACCCATAATGAATGCCAAGTTTTCGATATGCACTGATGGATGATTTTTGAGATTAGGCACTGTTTTCGTAGGTGCAAGCTTTGTAACGCGGCAGCCGCGTAGCAGGAGCTCGGTTATCTACCCACTGGACTGTCAGGGTGGTGGGAGGAGTGAATACGGCAGAGTAACATACCACTTGGATCTTCAGCCAGGCAAGGATCCTGAGCTCTGCTTCATCCTCAAGCTCCTCTTTTCGATGTCTCAGGAGAACCAATATACGGTCTAGATAGATCGAGCTTTTGTGTATGTCATCCCGGGAATCGCAGATGATCATCTAGCATCTGTTTTAGTGCTATAATCACAAAGGACACCCTAGGCAATTCCGTACCTCAGAAACAGCCAACCCGTACAATGCTATCGCAGTCACAGTGGCCCCTGGCTCAGCTTCGAATGCCAGTTCCACCCGTCGTTTTGCCCAATAACGCAACCGCTCAGAATATCTCAGCAAGTAGGGGCGCGCGCGTGCGAGTATGGTCATTCCTAATGAAGTCAAACTAGCTCCCATCGCTTGACTGCTCGGCTGGTTCCCTGGGTAATGAACGCCTGGCAAAAAGTCTTTCAGCTCTTTCCACATCCAGTTCCAGGCAACGCTCGTTTCTAGAGACCATGGCAATATAGCAGTTGGTAGTTGGCTTGTGATCCATGGGCTGGGCCCAAATTCTGTTACGCCGGACTTCGTAGTTGCTCCAGAAGTATCCTCTCGGGTAACCGGTAGCTCTGTTTTGTTATATTGTACTAATGTACTTCCGCTCTGGTTGGCAACTTGTCGGGGTCTCCATCCATCCTCAGTTGTTAGAAAAGGGATCTGGGATGCAGGAACACTTCCTTCCGGAACCCATCCACCTGGTCTATATAACCTAGGTTAGTATGAGATAAGTGGGTGAATAGATAACTCACTCAGATAATGACTGTTCCCATTCATTGTGCCACTGACGACTGAGGGTATTAAGGGCATCCATTGTTCTCTGACTGTTTCTCAGGCCTGTAAGGAACCAATTATGAAACCGATAGCAGCTCGAGGTCAAGAGAAGAGGATCTCTCGGTAATTAAATGGGATCTCCGGATGTTCGTCTTAGTTATCCATAATCGGAGAGCTTTGGCATGGGCCACCTTGCCAATCTCTTTTCTACCAGGCTGGGGTATCCATGACGGCGCAGAATCCGTGCTCGGCCCAGACCCATTTTCAAATAAGTGAACTGATGGTGACAGGGACCAGCCATTGAGTGGGCTCGTAGATTTTCACCCTAGTGTTCATGGCGGTGTAAAGCCTATCACTGGTTAGCGTTTCTGTTGCGCTAATTATTACAGGGATCAGCAGTCTTTCTCTTGTACGTTCGTGGAGGCGAGTCTGGGCTAGTGCACCTCGCCAAAGATGGGCTAACCCAGTACTTTCAACAGGGTCTCGGGAAAGAGTTGCTGCCATATGATCGTTACCCAGTCGGCTGGCCTCGCAATCCGCCAGAGCCAACTGTTGTGATACTTTCCGCGATTACATGACCATGCCAAGTGGATGTGTATAGGTAGCCCGAGTTGGATATATTAACTATCACGCCATGTCATTCCATGCAGGGATACTCTTCGGCTTTCAGGCCAGCCAAAAACCCTCCTTAATGCATCCCTGCCAATCATAGTTATAGGGCTTGACGAACACAGTCTGTGCCTGGGCTATGCCAATCTGCATTTACAATTAAATTTCCCTGCGCAATTGTCTTCCAATATTGCAACTCTTGTTTGGCTTTGTTGAGCAAACTCTCAAGCTCCCGAACGCGTTGTTGCTCCTGCTCCGAACGCTGCTGTCGCCGCTGACGATATTTCTTTTGATTTCTCGCATCTCGGGCGCGTTTCTTATCATCAGGATTGCTCATGTCATAGTCAGTCGGTCTAGTGGACTTCCGTCCTGGGGGTCTATTGATGGTTCTCGTAGTAAAGGTCCCTGCCACCGCTCCGGTTTCCATTCCTGCCTTAGAAACAATCCCACTGCAAGCTGACCCCTTTTTGAACTTAGCGCAGATACGGGGTTCGAGGTGGAGGTGAGGGGCATCGAGTAGTCCGTAGTTGTAGAGGCGGCTGCTAATCTTGTTGGTCGTGTCGAATGTACAGAGCCCGGCTGGGCTGGGCTGTCCGAACGGCGTGGGCGTGGCGGTGCTCTTGCCGCTACCTGAAATGGTATGGGCAGCTGTATTTTCATTCTCTCCCCTAAACGAAGATTAGTCTGGTCTCACCGAAGCCGGGGGAATAAAAAGAAAGTGGAATGGAGGGAGAGAGTAAAGGGAAAGCAGCGATGAAAAAGCGCGACGGGCAACTAAATTACAGCATCTCAAATGTATGCGTAGGAACCCACATGGAGCTTGAACAATCTTGACTGCCTTTAGTAATGAGGTCCTTGATATCCATGGACTGCGGTTTGTGGTGTTAACTATTGTAGGGCCGCCGGCTTCGTAAGACGAGAGAGGAGTTGTACGCAACAATTGAAATGGGGGCGTCCAGTTGAATAACTTGAGTTTTTCCACAGGGCCGAGAATGCCCATTGCCAGCACGTAAGTCTTGCGTGGGCTAAACATAGTTCAAACGACAGGGATCAGCTATCCTCCGGAGTACTTTTGTAATCCTTGGCAATGCAACGGACTCCTTGAAACTTGGCTACTATAGACACTGGTCCTGCCTGACGGCTTAGCAGCCGCTAGCCCTCGCTACAGGAATCCCGCCAGAAACAGACCCATGCCTAGAATTCCCTGGATGAAGCAGCATAGACTGAGTTCAAATTAGATTTACCCACTGTTGACAAACAGTCGGACGCATCTTTGACGGCTTGCAGCACCCATGCATACAAACGAAAGTCCGCCCGTGGACTCGGTCCTATCCAACATAGCTATTGAGTCTTGTTTTCGTCGGGCACTTTTGCATAAATGACATAAACAATGCAAGGCACAGAAAGACAATCCATCAACCATCGCGATTCCTATAGCATCACCAGTCCTGGGTTTTCCCTCAAGATATTGAAACCCTTCAATATGGTCGCCTGCGCCTGATCTCCAAGTAATTTGTATTTTCCTTTCATTATCTCCTCTTCCGTAGCCCATGCAGAGTCCTGGTGCTCAGTTGGATCCAATCGCAAGTGCTTCCTCAGATCCGGAGCAACAGCCCCATCCTCATGAGTCCATAAACCATTGTATTCTGCGGGCCGTGCCTGAACAATGAACGGAAACTTGCCAACCTTGCCTCGGTGTCCATTCTTCCATTCCTCTTTCCCAACATCTATAACAAACTTCGTAATAAGCAGTCGAGCCTCTTCGTAAGTTTCGCGGGCACCTCCCTCCAGGATGGTTTGGTCCCCACTCTCAACAGACCCGCCGGGTATCTCCCAGAGTCCACCAAATGCGTCAGTCATGGCGCGCTGGAGAAGAAGGAGACAAGGTGCTGGAAGGCATTTCGCTCCTTCATTTCCGTCCTTGCCTCCTCGATTTGTTGTGATGCGATAGAAGATGAGAGAGCCAACCACGAAGTGATCGTATTTTGCATTTGCGGCGCGAAAGGCGTCGAAGGGGATGTGGAATTCTTCTTTCAAGCGCGAGTCTACCTCGAACGTGGAATAGTCGGCCTTTGAGTTCATCTTGGTTCGTTGTCCTGTCTAACTTTCCGGGTGGCCGAGACGGGTTCCTTTGCGTCTTTATATCTACTCTGGGGAGAATAAGTGACTCACTTCCCTTTAATATGACCTGTCAAGTATCGGTGCTGCCCGATGACTAGGAGAAAAACATAACGACCCCTATCCTTCCCACAATAGCGTTTTTCTACCGAGTAACAAACGTTGAACAGCTTAATGCCTTCCTGACCTTGGGCCGACCTGGTATTTTCGGCCGGGAGGTCCTTGGAGCCACAACTTGTCCCAAATCAGTCTGGTCCGTATTATCGGATCTATTATCCCAGATTATCCTGGGGCTCTTGACCGCCATTGTGAGTCGGTAACGATAATGAGAAGTCAATCGTTTGATGCGGAGCATGGTTCCGGTTATCCGCAACAAAGTGCTTCCGCATGGCGGAACTACACGCGAGAATCAGAGTTCACCCGTCTATTTAATTTGAGATGGAGCTATGCTCTATGCTATGAAGCAAGGTACGAAGGTCCTTCCGATCCTAATCACTATGCCAAGACTCGGACAAGACAGAATCTCCAGCATGTAATATTGCCCCCGCCTGCTGTCTTGGCCCTCCTCCATCACTCTCGACTCGTGCATACCGACTGGAATGGCTGAAATATACGGGGACAGAGCACGGGACTGCTCAATCTCAAATGGGTCATAAGGGCGACGCATGTGTGTGTTCGGGAGCCGCGTTCTGGAACAATGCAAGGTTCAAACACCGTTTAAGCCCTGACTCCAGGATTAGGATACAGCAGTAGAATAACCAGAGCCGGACTCACAAAGCAGAATTTCTTCCTCCCAAACACCAATTTCATAGTCAACCAGTCCATATTGTTCCAACTGATCACAGATATTTATTAACTCCTTCCCGATGCTGTCTAAACGCTCAGCCTCGAAGGGGACGGCAGTGGCCCCCCGGCTTGCGAAGTCAAAATATGTCAGAGAGAAGGCAAGCCAAGTGATGTTAAAATCGTGCCATATTTTCAATTGATTGGAGTGCGCTAATTGGTCGTCGCGATGAAGGCCTGCCAGTCAATTCTCTATCAGCCTCAAACCAAAACAGTGTGACCAATCCAACAGGGAAAGTATGGAATACCGATGAGCTTTAGATTGTCCACGAGCCATCTCGATACATCTAGCAAGGTGTCGCTAGCCTCAGCGAGTTGAGCGGCCTGTATTTGGCGAATCGTTAGCCGGATACAGGTCCGGAAGAACTCAAGCTCTGTCAACGGTAACGATCCTAGGACTGCAGGTCGCGGGATGTTGGCGGGCGCGTCAATATTAAACAAAGTCACCGGTGCGACTTCGCCCGTCATGGGCGGTTGGCTTTTGATGCGATAGTCATAGGGATCTGGTTGAGGATGAAGAGCGGATTGCGACGGCAACTGCTCGAATCCTGCCAGCTCGAAACCATGGCACGGAAAGGAAGGTGGAACTTGTATAAATAGAGCGTGTGGGTACTGTCCTTCGTCCCAAAAGCTCTCGGAAATAGAAAAGGCCATTCCGGGGAAATGGGTTGAATGGCGGGTATCCGCAATGTGAGGGGATAGAGGGGATACTTATAGGCTACAGCGTGCCTACGTTTAGTTCAACCGAACCGCCTGCGGCTTGCCTTCCGGGCAGCTGGAAGCACGGAGAACATGGTCAATCTCTTGGAATTGATCAGCCCAGTTTTCTACATGAGTGCCTCTAGACGTAGAAGTGAGCCTCCAGTAACTAACTCGTAAATATCATCGAACAGCGTGCGGCCCTCCTTTCCTTCTGGGAACTCATATGCCCCAAGTTCCGTAAGTGGCATCCATTGGTACCCCTCCACCTCCTCCATCTTAGATCCATTAATGAAAAAGTAGTCCGTCTCTCCCTCGGTCTCTCTTTTCCACTCACGATATTTAGGATAGATTTCCCAGTCCCCCGTACCCTGTATATGCCCTATCATCTTCGCTACCACCTCTATCCTATTCCCCCCCTTAGGAACGAGATTTCGAGGTAATCGCGGCTGATTCGGTAGATTTATTTCGAGGAGGACCTTTGCTATGGAAAAATTGCGTACAACCACGGGTGTGACGTGGCGTAGAAGAGAAGCGGGCTTTTGGAATGCTTGAAGTTGTTCGGGAATTTTGAGTTCTGCCATCTTGTGCTGGTCTTTGATTCAATTCAGTATAAACAGAATCCAGGTGAAGTATGGAGTACTCACTACGCTTTTTTTTTTTGAGTACCAGTTCCGTGGGAGGAAAAATAAACGAAAGCCAAGTATGTACAGAACACGAGAAACCACTTCCGGCATTCAAGGAATAGAAGAGGACCAGAGTTTACAAGCATGTTTGGTCCGGTGTCCTCCGACAAACAAGGTTCAGAAGACTTGCATATATGCTGGTGGTGTCGGTCTAGGGATAAAAAAATAAAATAAAAAATAGAATTTTTTGAATATCCTTGAAGAGCAAAAAAAACAAAGGAGGTAAAGTACTTTAGTGGCGGTGTCTAACGAATATCATTTACACCTCATGGCCGTCTACAGTATAACCGAGTATAGTCTGTTCGCACAGCATCAACTCGACACATTTTGACCACCAGATTAGAACATGGCCCCGGACGCTCTGGAAGGAAATGCCTTCACTTCTCCCCCGTAGCTCCTCAGCTCGCAAAACATTGGCTGTGTCCACATTCCCTAACCTTCTTGCCCAGGACATTGGCGTCAAATTCCAGTCGTTGTCTCGTGTCTCGGTGTTAGCTCCCTTGGCGAGAAGGAGCTCAACGACTTCCGTATGTCCTTCCACCGCAGCAGTAGCCAAGGGCGTAGATCCATACTTGTCTTCGCATTCAATTGAAACATCTTCTCTCTCTAGTAACAACATAACAATAGCAGAATGTCCAAGGTGGGAGGCACACCACAATGCACTCTGACGTTCAGGGTTCTGCCAGTTCACATTGATATTCCCCACACCCAGAAGGATCTCGGTCACTGACTCGTTGCCGCTCATAGCCGACTGTATGAGTGGTGTAGTCCCATTTAGGTCCGCATTAAGGTCAGCTCCATTGTGGATAAGTTCTTTTATCACCTCCGTATTATCATGCTCCGCTGCCCAACAGAGTGAATAGGTGGTATTTTCGCGAGAAAATGGCGGACTGTTGTCCAGCAAAGCCGGTGGCGTAGGCGGCCGAACGGGTGCCTTCTCGGCTAGCGGGGAGGCGGGATATGTAAGCTTGCTCGGAGGTTCGTAGAGAGGAGACTCATCCGGCTTCAGACGTAAGTATACAATCGAGCAATGACAATACGTGCTTACTGTTGCCTTTTCAATGGAAGAGCTTGGCAAAGGAGAGTACCCCGGTTTAATGCAGTAGCTCAGACAGCGGATCATGATAGGAGCAAGCCTGGAAAGAGTAACAGAGTAGTCAACGCGGCGTGTGCCCAATTACGGTGAGCACTTGCGCAAGGCTGCGTTCTTATATGCACCCTGACAGTAAATCTGGTCGTCATGGCTAGGGGATCGCACACGAATTGGCCATCAAACCGCGGTGCGAGCGTACAGGGGGACTCCTTCCCAGAACGGTTGTCTAGGTCTCAACACATGGATACGAGGCTATCGGGGGGGAGTGTCCTTCCTAGAATGGCTGTGTCAGTCTAGGTCAATCACGCAAGGCCTCTGCCCCTAGAACATAAGCGAGTCTCTTTCAACCACGGATCAGATCCTATTGGCAGCTCTTGCCTTGTATGCTATTTTCGACGAACGGCACTTGGTGCAAATCTCTAAGCATGCCGCCCCGAACTGCCCCGGAGAGATGCAAGGAAAGTTGGACCGGGCGTCTGAGAATTTCCTTGGGTTTGCTCAATAACATGCCCACATTTCCGGCGGGTTAGATCCTACTGGTTGTGTTCTCAAATAGGCTCTATTAATTCAGCTTAGTGGCTGTTCTAGACCACCTCCCTTAGTGCTCTGCTTAGGAGATGCATCACTGACTTTGTAAATCTAGTGGAGCTAGTAGTGGCCGTCATGGCTGATAGGTCTATTATTCTAGGGGACCCATTCAGCGACAAGTGTGGGTCTGTCCTGCGTTGCCAACTTCTCCACGCTAACCTAATCGATCGAAACTCTCACCGTGGCTGCCGCCCCCATCAGCAACCATCAGGGCTGAGTACGCCCAACAACTGACTGCAACCATCCATAAATGGAGACCATTCTTCCGGCGTGTCTAACAGTTTCGGATACAGGTATATTACACCAGGCACAGAATACACCTCTTGATAGGAGAGATGGTCAAGTCGAGATAAAGCACCTAGAAGGGCGATCCAGATACCTGGCTTCTCCAGGTAGCGCTCCAGCCAATATAACTTTTTACCGTGCCTGATAATGTTTCTTAATTGTGAAGTATCCGGTAAGTTCTCTGCCCGGATAAAGTCCTCTAGAGTGCCGCCTCTTGAATAATGGCGCCGTACGAGATGTCGTACCGCAAGAGCACGAAGAAACCATTTTTTTATGTCAGTGCCCCGCTCCACGGTAAGGAATGCTGTCCTTGGATCATCAACTGCACAACAAGCGGCCAGGGTTACACCTGTCGGATCCAGCTTCTCGAAATACTCCACAATCCGAGAGATATATTCCAAGGCATGAGCGAAAAATGTGGACACATTGTCCGAGCGATGTTCGCCTCGCCTCATCAGCATGGCTAGCGGGAAAAAGGAGTCATCTAGAGTTGGCCCAGCTTCTTCGTTGACCAACTCGGGTGACAGTGTTCGTGAAAGAAATAACGAGGCGTTGTAGGCTTCCGCAACAAAGGCAAGACAGTATTTGTCAATATGCAGACCGATGATCTCCACCGACACCCCCATCCAAATCAAAATGCCGTCCCCGCTTCCTTCCTCTATCCAAAGGCCCCCATATGCGATAAGGACCTGATCGGCGCGGACTCGTATTTCAACAGGGTCGATTTTGCTATTTCGCAGCTCGTCTTCTGTCCTAATATGATGGGATCCAGGATAAACTTTGAACAGGCCATTCTCCGGCCCAAGACCTCTGCCCACGGGCCTCCAGATAGAGATCGCCTCACGGCAGGGATGTGCCCTTCGGAGCCTAGTACCGGTGGAACTCGGAGCCAAATTGTGGATGATTGGTCCCTGCCAAATACTCCCTCCTTTAGTAGTTCCAAAGTAGCGCAGAAGAACCAACACATCTATCTGTATAGCCAAGTTAGAGCCATAAAATGTTTCTTTGCTCCCGACACATACATTAAAATCATGCTGCATAAGCTGCTGCCAGTCCCCTCGACGACCGGCAGGAGTCAGATACGTGGGCGATTCAGGGCTCGCGAGGCGATCAAGTGCATCCCTCTCGACTGACAGAGAAAGTACAAGGGCCTCATCTGGTATTATTTCACTAACAACAAGACAAAATCCTCGTTGGTCCATCTCCACTTCCTCGGGGTCCCGGATATATTGGTCGAACGGGCAGTCATGGCTCAATTGCGGGGGTGGGCGAACTTCCATCTTGGCAGGGTTTGAGCTTAGGTAATACGGCTCTGGGAGGAGGATAAGAGACGATTTGAAGTTATACAAGAGGATGCAACGCAGAGGGTCCCTCCATATATACGACGTATATTTTCTATTTACATCATCTAGCTTTTCATCGCATGCCTATAGTCATTAAACGCATCCCCAAGTAAATCAAACAACGTATATCACTCCTGTCTGTCAATGCACCTGAGGTGCGTCCGACGTGCTGTCAACGTATCATTCTGGTCGATTCGCTGACCGTTCATTTGGGCGGTGGAGGGGGTGCGCCTGGTTTCTTGACTCCGGTGGTGTCGTATGCGCCTCGAGTCTTGATTGGTACTGCGTATCGAGCCATAGTTGGTGCTGTGTCTGGTCTGATCAATTCTGGACCTGCATAGATCTCAAGATTCACTTACAGATAGTCGTAGGGCAACAGGTTTTAAGAATTAAAAGAACACTGCTTACTGCCGACCACTAGTAACCAGCAGATTAAGGCAATTTATAGACCAGGGGATCTAGTCGAGCCAGGGAATGTTTCGCGAGTAGGTACCATATCTTGAAGGTGAATGGAGCTAGACCAGCCAGTTCTGCTGATCACAGAGGCTAAATTATCCCGCACACTTAGTGTAGCGATCAAGTGGGCGGGTCATCTCTTGCTGATTGAGAAACTCCCATATATTGGACTAACTATGGACTTCTGTCCGGACAGGCAAGCCAAACTTGTTCGACGATAACCCAACATTAGCATCCCCCACTCCAGAAGTGAAATTGCCCGCTGACCTACACTATCCTGCAAGAAGGCTGTCACTTCGCGTCGTGATCGAGTGTGCGCGTCATTTGTTCGAATATGGAACGCGAGAACTTCATATCGTGACCCTGTTGAATATGATCCTTGAGGTGGGCTAGCGCTTTAGACGAAATTTCGCCGTCTGGAGCACGGCCACCCAGTCTGAGGACCTTCCGACACTCGCAGCAATAGATTGATCCCTCTGAAGGATTGACTTTGGCGTCCAGAACAAGTTTCGAAGGTGGCTCAACGTGGTTCTTTGTGGTGTCCTTGCGATAGTACCACCAAATGGAGGTATCCTTTCCGAAACCGTGATCTTCGGAAATAAACTCAGTCAAATCCTTCGAGATAAAACCGGCCCCGAAGTGATGAGTGGTCCGGATATGATTCTCCCAATTCTCGGAACCCAAGATCTCAGGACACGCTATACATGGGAGCCCCATTATTACGTCGGCAAGAAGGTCGATGAATAGCAGTGATATTATACTTCCCGCAGGATAAAATAAAAAACGACCTCTAGCACTCACGACAGTAGAATAGACAAAGTGATCAAGAATCCGAAGACAGAAACGCACTGTAAGAGAAAGGAGAAAAGCTGCGGAGCTATATACTGGCTAGATGACAGAAGGCTTCTACGTCCAGATGCACGCTCGGGTCCAAGGCTATTCCATATGATTTCCTGCAGCCGCTCGTAAGAAGGTTTGAGTACTCCCCTAGGGTACAATATGATGGCCATCGTGTGCAGAGGTGGGATTCTATACTCAAGCAATTCGTGGTTTAAGATAGAGCAATCGTGAGCAGACGAGATACAATAATGAAAAGGTAACAGTAAAGCCATCGGCAAATGAAGAGGACTATATACTCGTCGACGTGTTCTGTGCTTCGTTTACTCTTGGAACCAATGTTCGAGATTCGGACTCTACAAGCACTATTCCTAAAATTATAGACGCTATTTTTCCAGGCCAGGCCGGGGACTGGGTAATGCAAGTATAGACCTGCCGCCAATAGAATTTCGCTTGTCATCCGCCTCGTCCTCTCGTTCTGACTCCGATTCAGATGGAAACCTAATTCTCGTGGTGTACCCGACGAACAACCACTTGTCATTTACCTGCGACAGTTCACTGGGACCGGGAAGTTGAGAAATTCTAGACCTAGCATACATGTAAGGAACATCCACCAACACTCTCCAGGCTTTGCTATCCGTTTTATGGAATATAACTTTGATGTCCCCGGATGTGGATGGTGGAAGTGGTCCATAGACCCTGAATGCATGATCGCGGAGTGACGTAGAACCACTGTACCCAGCAATCCCCACCGACCGGCATGGAGGTCGCTCAAATTTTACCTTTTCCGTGTTCCTGTCAAAGGTACCGATTGCCACGTCGGTCGGTATTAAATCCGGTTCAGTTAGTCTGGAAAGAAGAAGTTTGGCCGCTTCGATAGGTGTTGGATTCGGCATGGCTTGTGCAGGTACAGAGTCGGCAGGCCTGCATCCACCATCATCAATTCCCCAGGGTACATCGCCAAGCGAAATTTTCGCATGGGCTGACGTGTCCATCCTGGCATCTGAATTACTGGACGACAACCCAGTGTTGTTCTCAGGGATTTCTTGGAGTGGATTGGTATCATTCTGCGGGCTCGTGAGGTTGATCGGACGGGAAAAGGTTCTGGGCACTCCGCGCTCTCGCACATCAGGTCTAGAAATACAGAATTAGCTTCTGCCCATTCTCGGATCGGGTGAGGTGCATTACTCATCCATCTGGGGAGCCTAAGATTGCCTATGTGAGTAAATGCAAAATGCAACAGAGTAGGGGAGGGGTTCTTACCCACGAAGGGAGGGAATTGGTGGGATCTGGGGACTTAGACTCAAGGCCTCTCTCACAAGGCCAACGGTCGCCACCGGGATATGCGAACTCAGACTCTTGGTCCCCGCCGCAAATGTGTAAAGATTCAGTTAGAAGAGACAGCCACTCTCTCCAACCCATGACTAGAGCAGGTCAGTGCAGCTATGCATAGAGCAACAAGGCTGGACAAGGCTGGATGTCTTTATACATTATAGGCTTCGATTCCGGCCCGCTGTAGATTGCTCCCAACTTGGCTGATCTAGCCCGGCCGATCCAGCGCTCCTACAAGGATGACCAGGGGCCAGTTCCACTGTATAGATGGCTTCCGAATAGATAGATGTGCTCAGTGGAGTGGATCCGATGATCCAAGCCACAATGGCTGGATACCCTTTGTTGGCTTCTAGCGCAGGTCGAACTTGGTGGACCCGATTATCGCGACCGAGACCCTAGACGTCTGTGCTCGTTGATATCAACGAGCACGGACCCCCACCCCACCGCGGATATTTTAATTGGTCACGATTGGGGAGAAATGGAGGAAGGCTGAGACTGATCTTGGTCGTTAGTCTGGAACCAATCTCAGAACGATCATTTGTCTTTCTGGTTTATTGGCCGTTCCACACTTGCAAGACCGTCAAAGGAGGAGAAAGTCTTAACTTTTGCCGCCTATGCTTCTGTAAGAATATGTTTCACTGCTTTGGAGATCTGAAAATCCGAGCATCAGTTCTCAGCCATAAATGAGCATTGATTGAGAAGTGAAAGGATTGATTTGCCTTATAAATGGAAAAATAATCATGCTCTGGCTCGCGCTAATGCACGCTTTTGGGTCAATCACACCCCGGACTATCTTGGACGAGTCCCTGGCTCCTCAGGACTAGAGAATCACTCAATTTTAGCCTTAGCCAGAATCGGCAACACGGAACACAATCGAGGCTTATACGTTTCCTGAGCATCCGATACACTCAATCCCAGCGTCCCCACGCCAACTGGTACTTATGACGCCAGGCCCGCCAGTGTCTCTAGCCGCCAATAATCCCTCGGGAGCGACGAGACGTGGTTCGGCATGCATAATCTACGTGACAGACTATTGTCGGCCTACGGTCTGTTCGTCGGTGTATTTAACACGTAGCCTTCCCCCTTAACTTATCAGGTTTCAGTGTGGGTTTTAGAAGGGCATCCACTTGCCAGTTATTGTCGTCGTCTTGCAATCATCATGTCCACGGTCAACATAGTCAAGTACTATTTCTACAAAGGAATGATGCCCCAAGACAAGGAGCTTCTGCGGAATATGGTTTCGCTTGCCTACCAGACT
The DNA here is from genome assembly GCA_023624935.1 of Aspergillus sp. PA3604. Lineage (NCBI taxonomy): Eukaryota > Fungi > Ascomycota > Eurotiomycetes > Eurotiales > Aspergillaceae > Aspergillus > Aspergillus sp. PA3604. Next base: position 41,465 of record JAMABJ010000055.1, read on the forward strand.
GCCAGAGACAGAAATCTCTATCCTAAGGCTATTCTCATTAGGTACGTTGAATATGTTTGTGATGCAGTCCCGTCGGGGGAAGGTTGCTGATTATGTCCTCGATAGGTCTGGGTCGCACAATACTACCTCGATTAACGGAAAGCATCAGGAAGATCCTAATGGCTGGCATCTGACCTTCTGCTACAAGGATCAGCAACAGCTCGCCAACAACGTACACACCGCTTGCCATGGCTATACTCCGGGGAAAGACGTCTGGACGTTAGTAAAATCCACCCATGCGGGAACCAAGCTTGATTCAGTGTTGAAGAGAAACGGCAAACCCGTGTGGCCATCTGAAGACGAGTTGGAGGTTGCTCCCGAAATTGGATATGGACATATTTCCTCCTCGGAGAACAACTGAAAGCGTATCAACAAATGCTTAGTTATTGACCTCAGGAGGTGGAGGCCTTGCCAGCAGGAAACATATTAAGTTGGTACACAAAGCGCTGATTTTCAACTTCCTGTTAGATATTTGATTACAATACTTAACCTCCTCGATTTTTCCCTATTTAACCTTATATTCTCTTTTGCGCTAGTCAGGTAGGACGACAGTGTTACCAGATTGTATATGAGAAGCGTAGTTAAACCAAGAGCAAGTGGGGCCCGGCCTCTTCATTTTCCGTGGTCCGACGTTTCTCACCAAAGGTTAATTTAGGATCGACGTGAACATAAAAGGATGTGGAGCGACCCCGGAAGGTCTCCAACACCTCTGCTTCCTTGGTTTATTGTCAGTTGTTTGTCATGTCCAAGTCTTTATTCAATATTCGAAGGCAGGCAATATTATACGGTTCAAGGCCTCCATTTGTCAGTGCTCCGCGTCTTACCAATTTTTCACGCTTAATCCCGCCAGCCTATGGAAGAAATATTGCCACTACTCATGGTAGAATGGACTCTATCGATTCCTACACATCCCTCAAAACAGCGGCTCCGGTTGAATATATGCCTCTTGAGGACATAGAAAAGCCTGATCGTTATCGCCCTGGAGGATATCACCCCATATCTATTGGGGACTGTCTTAGTGGTCGTTATGATGTTGTTCATAAGCTTGGCTTTGGTACGTACTCAACAACCTGGTTGGCAAGAGATACGAATATGGAAAAGTACGTGGCCATAAAAATTGCCATTGCCGATGCAGATATGCCGGAGAGTAAAATATACGACACTCTGGCACTCTCAGAGCCAAGCGACGAAGGACATCCTGGAGAAGCTTTGATCCCTCGAGTATTGAATACATTTTCCCTCGATGGACCTAATGGAAGGCACAGATGTCTTGTTACAGAGCCTGGAATGATGACCCTAGCTGAGGCGAAAGATGCATCATATACCAGGCTCTTCAGAATGCCTGTGGCCAAGGCCATTGCGTCCCAAGTCATACAAGCTGTCACTTTCCTACATCACCGAGGGGTAGTCCATGCCGGTATGTATATTGATTATTGGGATACTTATCTCGCAGGCTTTATATCTGTTCCTTGCTAACGGGATTTGTTACAGACCTCCATGCGGGCAATATCATGTTTCGCCTGCCAAAAAGCATAGATGAGCTTTCCCCAGGGGAATTATACCAAAAATACGGTCAGCCAAATATCGAGCCATTCATACGCCTTGACGGCAAGCCCCTCGCCGATGGAGTTCCTACTCATGGTGTTGTGCCCATTTGGCTAGGGAAAGAAAGCGAGCTTGTGCCCCTCTCCGAGGCTAAGATATTCGTCACTGACTTTGGAGAGTCATTTCTGCCGTCTATTACTCAGCGTCACTATTCCCATACGCCTGGTATCCTTGCCCCTCCGGAGACTTATTTTCATGAACCTTTGTCCTTTCCCTCTGATATATGGACTCTCGCGTGTACTCTCTGGGATATCCTTGGGCAAAGGCCACTGTTTGAGGGTTTCAATCCTTCCGACGACTGGATGATAAAAGAGCACGTGGATGCACTTGGCAAGTTGCCGTGCCACTGGTGGCAAAAATGGGCTGCGCGAGAGAGATGGTTTACGGAGGAGGCTAAGAGAAAATCTGAAGGAGGAGGTAGATCATTGGTTAATCGCTTCGTCGGTTCTATACAGGACCCGCGGCACGAGTGCGCGATGGAGGGCGTAGGGGAAGCCGAGAAGGGCGCCCTGCTTACTATGTTGAGGGGAATGCTGGCTTTTAGGCCGAATGAAAGACTCACTGCAACGGAAATCATAGGGTCTGAATGGGTGCGGAGCTGGGCTCTGCCAGTGCTCGGAAGAGTAGCAGCATAGATGTGATGGATTTGGAGGGAGAAGATGATGGATGCGTGACAAGGGTTCAGAGGATCACGAAATATTAAGGCCAGAACCATGACTCGCCAGCCACATTTACCTGCTGAGTGGCTAGAACTCGGCATTCGTCATTCCTTCTGGTTTGCTACAAACCTTTTTAGGCAGTGGGTATGACAGCCACGAAGCTGTTGAGGGAGGGTCACAATAATTTATTTTTTGATATCCCATGTATAACCAATCTGTCTTCGTTGTGCCGGTAACACAAAGGTCCCCATCTGATCTATAGCCTCTGAAACGAGATTGGTCGGATTCATCGATTGCCGTGATGGGTGTCGAGCACTACGGCATAAAAATGTGTCCTAGCATCTTTGCAACCTTCGCCCTAATCACCAAAGTAGTGTGTCAGGAGCAAAGGGTAGAGTTTGTTTATGGATTTTTTTGGCACCTTATCCGAAATCTAAACCTTTCTACCCTCCCCTCGCGCCTCGCCACAGATCAAAGCCTGATTCAGGCGCCGCTCACTCTACACAACAAGGCGTCTCCGGCCGGTGTTCGGCATGATAAGACAATCCAAAAACATGTTTCTGGTAGGCGCTCCTAACCTGTTGATGGCCATATGCGGAGAAGGCGTAGGCATCGCGCTACCCGAAGCCCAAGGAGATAACATGGCACGGACTGAATACCAAATATACCGACTGGAACCATCGAAGAGAGTGATGGGTAGTTATTCTGTCTTTTGTGCAGCAAAAGGACGACAATGGCGATGAGATGAACCAACAGTGGCAGGCCCAAAGGAAGCGAAAGACACGGTGTTTATTTATCCATTGGGTATTGGCTTGACCGCTTTGTGCTTTCCGTTTCAGAAAGTGCACTAATTTCTACTTTAAGAGACGAGGACAACTCAGGTCTCTTGGCGGCGCCGATGCTCTTAGGTTGCGGGGTTCCTTGTCCCACTCTCTCGATACCTTCGTCCTCGACCAGCCCCGACATATTATGGACCTTCTATCAGCTCTACATACTCTACGACATGCAACCGCCGATATTCTGTTGCTCCACAAAGAAGTAGTCTTACATACGCTGGCAGATGTGGGAGAACGGTTAAGAGTAGGTTAAGGGGGTACCTCAACTCGGGCGGATAGAACTGATCTCATCTCTTAAGACAAACAACTCCATCGTTACAGACCGTCTGACTAATTGTGAACCTATTGAATCGGGCTACTCGGCAACTTCCTTTGATGTCACGGACCAAACTATCTACCATTCATCGTCCGACAGTGAGGGTAGCGATGTGAGCCGCAATGCAACGCCGACGTTGGTCGGCGCAGCTTCGAGATCTAGAAGCAGAAACATGGGAGAGCCTTCCCAGGACTTATCAATTTGCAAAAGTCGTCCATCAGTGAGAGCGCCAGCCAAAATGCTAGAAGGTGCATCTGCCAATATTTCTTGGCTCTTTGAGTTCTCAGAACGTACTCTAGCACAGATCATTGAGGAAAGGAGGTCGCGCAACAGCGATCGCAGAATTGGAGATATTCGGAACGTGCAAGGCCAAAAAAATCCAGGAAAGGAAGACAGACTGTTTAGAAGTTTTGCTCAACGTTCATTGGGGGTTGATTATACATGCCACCAACGGTTGTCAAGGCCCAAGACGAGGGTGGACGAACTTTGCGAGAGCATATGCTCTTCAGATCCAGAGATACGAGAACGCATTCAAAGGAGAAACAACGAAGTTAAAGTCTATGTGGACGGTCTCAAAGTTAGCACAGATGATAGGGAAACCTGGCAACGCGGCATAAATGCTGGGGTGAAGATCCTAGTGGGAGAAGAATTATTCAGGAGACGATTGAAAGAATACGGCAAGCCCATGCTCACGGATGCAGTGGCAGCTTTTACAGCCCTGAAGGGATTCGCGTTTTCCCACTTGCGGTACGAAGAAATACCCGAATTCGTCGATCTCATACTGCCACCAAACCCCGACAATGAACAGGCCTCAGTCCGACTCACTACCGGGCAAATTGAAATCCAGTGCAGTGTCGCGGACGCCTTAGTTGCGTTATCACCGTGGTTTGCGAGATTCCGCCATACTTACGACGGTATGTTACCGTAGCCTGCTCCAATTATTGGTTTAACACTGTTATAGAGGACATTACTTCTTCTATGCGGCATAAAAAAGATAGTCCTCCTAAACGCGTGCAGCAAGATTCGGCATTGGCAGACAAGGACAGCCCTCTAACGTCCCCCAAACAGATTTTATTCTCGATGATGAGTTCCGGGGGGTCGTCGGCTCAACCAAATAACACTCAGGTCCCCGGGCAAAAACGAAAAGAGAGGCGGGGAGCAGGGGAAAACGAGCAACAGGAACTTACCATACATCAAGACCGAGGCTCATGTCTAGTTGGCCTGGACCCTATTGCGAGCTCTCTTCCATCCTTGCAGAGCCAATCAGTAAATTGGGACCAGGCTTATGACTCTGACCAAACTTCAGCTCCTGAGGAAGCCACGCAAGGCCCTGTTCAATCTCCTGAGGCTCGAACGGACCGGCCGACTTCCTCGACCCCTGGCGATAGCACGTCTCAGTTCCAAAGCGGCAGGGAGGACAGCAATTCCCGGCAGTACAGCCCAGCCGTTAACATAGGTGGTACGATACAGAACACAGTCTATGCGTCGAACAAACCTCGGAATCGTTTTGGTGCTTTGAGCGATATACCAAATGGGACGCATATGACTGATTCCTTGGAAAGCGGAATTGATGGGCCTCCTCCTAAACGTGCCCGGCTGAACGAAAAGGAAAGCCTTCCAATGCCGCCCAAACAAGCCAAAGACAATGCAGCACGGCAGACTAATAGTCCATCATTTTGTGGGCGCCAGCAAGGGCTGCAGGCGCCGGGTGCAGAATTGTCGTCAAGCATGGCAAATTCAGAGCGGAGCGAACCTCTACGTCCAATCCAGGGACATATTCAAGAGATACTAGACTGTGACGACAGATTGCACTTCTCAGGCACCCCAAACATTCACCGGCCTATACCTCGCAACCACGTCGTTGAACACGGTGGTCAAGCAGCTTCCAATTCTCACTCAACTGCTAGTTCTCAGTTACCGTACTTTTTTGGGAACTGGGACCAAGAGTACAATTTCGGGGGCAATTGGAACCATTGTTACACTACCATGGAGCCGATTTTGCCCATCAATGAGCCGTTTTCTGCGGGCCATTGGGATCAGGAGTACAATTTCGGAGGCAATTGGGACCATTTTTACACTACCATGGAGCCGATTTTGCCCATCAATGAGCCGTTTTCTGCGGGTAATTGGGATCAGGAGTACAATTTCGGGGGTAATTGGGATCATCGTCACACTACCACGGAGCCGATTTTGCCCATCAATGAGCCGTTTTCTGCGGGTAATTGGGACCTCGAATACAACTCAGCTTCACGGACCGCGCCGACAGCAACATCGGTGCCACTCTTCTGGAGAAACCGGGACCATGTCTACGCCAATATCGAAGCAAACGTATCAAGCGATATGGCTTCCGCTAGAAATTGCAAACTGGCATACGGCGCAGCCTCGCGACCATCGCAGGCGGAAAAGTCAGTAGCACGCGTTCAACATTGCTTAGCGAGCTCTGCACTGTCAGAACAGGCAAGGAAGACGCAAGTGTCACTGGGCCATTTGAACCTGTTCACAGGAATCCCCGCCGTGCCAGTGTAGATGGAACCAAAATAATTATTTAAAGCGTAAAGCACTTATGAATACATTCGCGCAGAGTTAAAAAAGGTCGCTGTAGGAATTTCCAAGTTTCAATCTCGCCTTAAACCACCTTGTATGCTATCGTTTGAAACATACCTCCACCGCCGGCAGAGTGAAAGTATAGTAGATCGCCTCTCCAAACCACAACGTCACCGATATCTAGAGACAGCGCAGCCTTCCGGGTATTGTCCTTTGGTTCCTTCTCGTTCGCTCTTGTCCCTTCATAGAAAATATACCAACCGGTTTCGGGCGAGAGTGGAGTGAGAGCAATTGTAGCATAGATCTCATCCTTGAAAGCTGTATATGTTTTTTGTGGCTGAACCGCAGTTTCACGAAATTGGCCGGCGAAAACATGGTCGTGTTTTGCTTTCGGTTGCGATATTCTTTCTAGTGCAGTTTTCTCGATTTTCTGGAAAGAGCGGGAGAAAGCAAAATTAGCAAAAGGCATATTCAAAGGCCAGGCATATCAAGTCACATTTATAAATTCAGCTGTGACCTCACCACAGACTGGTGGCATCTCGAAAGCATCGTATTTTTCCTTGCTATGTTTCGGCTGGGTCAGCAGAGCCTTCGTGGCCCTTTGGGCTAAGTCTTTCGGTATCGCTTTCCGTATAACATCATAGCCAAGAGAGTCTGTCATCGTCGGTGAAGGAGAATATTTTTGATATAGTCGACGGAGATGGGTTGGAGAGAGAGAAAAAAAAAACCACTTTGCCCGTCGACGATGTTAAAACGAACGTGATTTCATCACAGGGGAGGGGTTGGTGGGGCAGGATTCAAAGCCCATAACAGTCCTTGATGCCCGACCTGCTGCGATTTTGATCCAAGTGGTTCTCAGGAGACCGTCAGGTATCTGTGACTCAAGGTCAAAGAAGTCCATAAAAGCAGGCTGGCATCGATCGATCACTGCGACCCGAATGAAATGCGGTCCCAGAAATCTGCCGGACTTACTGACCGCCATGATGATGGATTTCACGGATACGGATTCCTATGGGGCCCCTCTTTTTCTTCCAATTATGTCTTAATACACCTGCCGCTCCAAGGATGATAGTTTCCCCGAAGCCTCAATGAGCGGACAAGCCACATCGATCTCGGTAATCAGGTCAACAGCCGACTCATTGGATCGCCTCCAGATGGAAGAGAACAGAAGTCAGCATGGGGTTGGCGGAAGCGAGACAGCGAATGCAGCCGCCCAACAACCTTTGCGGAGAACTAGGTACGGAACTCGCACCGTCACGAACGACTCTTAGCCATTGAGTCCATACCTCAACATGCATCTATACGAAGAGCTGTACGCACGGCGAGGCGAAGAAAAAAGGAGGCAGTATTAAAAAAACAATCCAGCAACCAGAAGATAATATTCTACACTATTATCTTGTCGCCAGTGTTATCAGAGGCCAGGTTTGAAAGGTAAATATCCCCTACCACCGGTCATTACCAGCTGGACGGACTTCGAGGATTGCATCCAAGGCTTGGCTGTTGTTGGTTTGGAAAATCTACCTTCCTATGCAAGTAGTAACTTTAGAGGCAGGAAACATACTTTTCGTCAACTTCAGGCGTTGCTTCAAACTAAACTCGAAGACACCAGATAGATATAGCTGCTTCTTTTTTGTATTTCGCTACTCAATATCTAGACTTGCCATGGCGTTGGTGCCACCGTCAGTACATAGGATATAGCCATCGACCAGGTCCCCGATGGCCGGGCATTTCTGAAGTTTGCAGATTTCAACAACGACGCCTGGAAATCGCGCCTCCAAACGATGCATCCGGCTCCCATATAACTTTTCCTCTCCATTTATCACCTCTCGCAACTCGACTCGCGACGACGCGAAAGGCTTAAATTTTTTTGGTGCAAATTCCGCCTATGAACAGCCACCGATTGCTTCCAGCTGACGATTTATCTCCCTAACCAATTTTGCGCAAACTATTTCATGGTGTGGCGTAGGCATCCGGCAAGGGAGGGCAACGCAGGTCATAATCGTTGAGGATGAAGCCCATACTAAGCGCGGTTTGCCCGTCAGTCGGAGGAAGCGTTAGGGGAGAGCTAACAAAACTCCCAGGCGGCGCAACTTGATCTGCCATGAGATACCGCTGACATGGCAACAGTGTTGCTTGATTGTCAAATAGCTCTGTGGAACACGGATACCTGCATAGTGGATTGTTGATAGCTTTAGCTCGCCGTATCCTCCTCGTGACACGCGCATTGATAAAGTTGCCATCGAAGTCACGTGAAGTAACCCCCATACCAGACACAACCCGGACTCGTCGGAAGGGGGGCCTGTTGCTCTTTCAACAGGCCCTTTCCTTGTATACACGAATCAAACGAATGAAGGAGCAGCTTGCTGTGTGGTCACCCGATAGCCGGAATATAGCTACCACGGTATCCTATTCTTGCATCCAACGTTTCAGGGGAAATCAAAAACCATGTCCAAGGTAGCAAGCCACTCACCCAGTATGGCTGTCGAGTCGTCTGGCCAAATTATTCTCGTGTCCTTCATCTACTCCCCCTAGACGTGGAATTCTTCTGCTCTTTATTTAATGCTTTTACCTTTAGGGTTATTGCGCCAGTGCCTGGAGTTGCCCTTAATTTTGTTAATTACAGCGACAATCGCAGATAGCTATGTGTGAGGTTCCCAGTAATAACATAACCGTTCTCATCCGTGCCAAACAATGTGCAGAACCAGACACTAAAAGCAGCCAACCCTGGACACAGGAGAAACTGAGTATAGCCGAAGCAGGAGAGAACATAAGGGTGTGGATAGTGGTGTAAGACGCCTCCCATTTACTTTGTCCTGTAACCAACGAAACACGCCCCGAGCTCAACATCTGTTGCACGAATTAATAATGGAAAAAAGAGAGGTACGGTGCACATGCTTTGCTCCTTGAAGTAAAAAAAAGTTATAAAGGATGCGACAAAGTCTGCTGAAGAGAGCACAACATATTCTCTATCATTTCCTGCTTGCTGCAACCTACCATTACCTTGGACTTTTGATAAATCTATTTATCCCTCCTTGCATCTTTCCAACGTGGCTCTTCAATATGGTGGCACGATACGTTTCTAGTCAACTAATACAGACAATTGAGAGAGGAGGAAAAGCCATCGCCGTGGAGTTTGTTGACAAAACCACCCATTGGGTCCGTCCGTCAAACTTCCCTGTCACAAATGTTCGGAATGATTTTGTGGAGGCAGTTAAGCAGAACGTGGATATCCTGCAACAGGGAACTACCATTGTGGCTATGAAGTAAGTCGAAGTTATGGCTAATATAAGTAGATGTGCTGACGAATTGGGTCAATTAGGGAATCCGAACACCAAAGTGACATGGATAAGCGTATGCACTACACGGCTTTTGAGCTAGACGAGGCCCGTAATGTGCTGCGCACGACTCACTTGGTGAAGAGGCAGCAGTAGGGCCAAGCGCTTAGTGAGTTAGACGCCGTAGAAACCATTGGACAGGAAATGATGTTGAGTTGTCGATGGGACAGTGTAACCCTGTGGCACAGATGAAAATAGAACGGCACAGGATGCATGCCTTGCTCTCCAGCCCAATCAAGTTCTGCCTCATGGAATTTGAATTATATTGTTTGCCGCGCGCGAACGTCGAACTGTTCACGGCCTGTACTAGTAATGGGTTGGGCGGAACCCCCCGTGGTAGGCCCTATCACAAACCTTAATATTTATATATGAATGTCCCCGAGATCATCGACGGCGCTTAAGGAAGGGCTACCAGCCAATGAAGGGCCAGCCACCACCCGGATAGCCCTGGAAAAAGAAGGAATCTGCCTTCCCACCCCAAAAGCAGCGCCAAGGTTGACCAATGCGTCAGAAAGTCACGTGATCTTTTGTTTTCCGAGCTAATGGGAACGTCTGTCTTTTCCCGGAAAATGAATTCGAAGAACTTCCTGCTATTTTCACCTGCTCTGCCTCCAATGTTGGCAATAAGGTCTCCAGCTCTTCTCACGAGCCGCTGTTGCAAAAGCCAAACGAACTTGAGCCCTCTCCAGCGCACATCAATTTCAGGATCAAAGCCTCTTCTCTATCGCACAACCAGCACAATGTCAAGCAACCATCTGCTTTCTACACAGCATACAGGCCTATCTGGTCGCACTTACACCATCGAACATGTTCTGCAGGACGAGGTGTCTCCACCGCGTCAAGTCTATCGTGCCTCGTGGGTAGATACCAAATTCTCCCTATGCTTACATGCTTATACTCCTTTAGCGCAGATGGTCACAAGTTCATATTAAAGTACATACATCCTGTCAACTTTGAAGATCTTCAAGAAGTCAACAATCGCCTACGTGGCAATGCAAGCCATGTCCGACTTGCTGTGGACACTATCCCTGACAAATCTATGTTTGTTTTCGAACACTTCACGGGTCATCTCTTAACTCTTGCTCAGAAGAACTTGCCCCATGTGGTGACTAAAAGGATCCTCAAGGATGCACTTACTGGGCTTGCCGAGCTTCATGACCAGGATATTGTTCACACAGGTATTTTCCCTGCTGTTCTCTTGGAATACTGGGCAGCAACTTACTCTTTATAGATATAAAAGCAGACAATGTTTTTGTTAACTGGCAGAATCACCATGATGAAATTATTGTTCACCAAGTCCAGCTTGGTGATCTGGAAGATGCGGCTCATATTCCCCAAGGGTGCGATATGGTCGGGAAACAGGCAGGCAACTGGATGTGGAGGAGCCCTGAAGCCCACGCAAGAGGGCCTGTTAACAAACCTTCGGATATTTTCTCATTTGCTCTTGTTGTAAGTCCCATACCAGGAAAACTCTTAAGCTCAGCTGGTAACTCGCTGGCTAGTGCATCTGCGCCATTCACAAGCGCATCATTTTCGCAGTTCGAGAAGACGAGTTGAAAGAGGGCGTCGATCCCCTCGCTATCATAATCGAGCGCCAGATCTCTTACTTTGCAGATGAAGACGGGCTTAATGGGTTCTTCAAGTATCTTGGTGATAATCCATGGGTTCGCGTTTTCGAAGTGACTCGGGACGGATTCAACCAGGAGACCCCGCGAGAACCTTTCGCGTACTGGAACGGTGTCGATGATGACTTTAAAAGCCTTGTATGTGCCATGACATGTTTTGATCCGGGAAGGCGGATTACGGCGCGTCAAGCGCTGGAGCATAAATGGTTTGAGGGCGTTTGATTGGGAGGGGTCAAATTTTTACTCCGTTCAACATTTCCCTGCGTACTGGCGTGGCGTTAAGGAGCATGTATTGGTGTCTCTCTTCAGTCTTGCTGTTTCGCCTCAGCCATAGAATAGCGCTTATAAGAACCGGGCTGAGATTCTGGGACTACACTAGGCTATCGGGAGAGGACGAATACATTGGGGTTTGGCACAAATTTTGCCCGAAGATTACGTGTAAGCATAGTAAAAGTGTAGGCAGTTCCTTGAACAATATTAGGTCACCTTCATTGGATTTGAAATTATTTCAAAGCTGAAATAACGTTGAAGTATACTGGATAGTCAGTCAGGCTTGCTAAGAGTAGCTCGTCAAGCAGGCCACGCGCTGGGCTCTGCTGGTATAAGATTTCAGATAGTCTTAATAGGATAAAAGTATTTAAAACGTCTTGCCTGCCAGCGACGGGTGAAGCCTGATTCTAAACCAGTACTCTTATATCAGGCAAGGCTGTCTTGTGGTCGGACTGTCTACACGCTTCAGGCACTCAGCCTCAAACAAGGGGTCTGACTCCGTCTGAGCCTCCGCACCAATCCCCAGCCTTAAAAGGTTGAAAGAGAATCTAGCCAATGAGGCTAGGGGCACTGTTCTGGGCCTTAAACGGTGTAACGTGTAATCAAGCATATGTTGCCATGCATTGTCCGTTGAGGGAACGAAGAACTGGAACCACGTGTAGTTGCTTGGCCAATGGCACAGCAGTTAAGCCATAAATGCTGAGGGTCCACACTGGGTTCAAATCTTAGGTCCTAAGCCTTGTACGGTTTTTGGCCATGGTTTTCAGAAGTTGTAGTCATGAAATGGTCTGATATCGCTTAACATACTTAAATGTTATCACCATTGCAAAAGCATAGATCTGTGTTGCCAGTATTATTTGGGGCCAGCACCATTCATAGGCCGGCACTCTTTCTAGTACTGCTTGCATGGAAGGCACCAGGGCTGCGTGAGGGTGGCGCGTTCGGCACACATTGGCCGGCCAGGGGTCGACTGGGGTCGGGCATGACATGGCGGACGATCAACGGCATCTGGAGCAATAAGTGAAAACGAAAAGCGTCCTCACCGACGGATTTAAAACATTCTGTGAAATAGCCAATACACGCCCACAATGCGCTTCTGTGTGCAAAGTCCAAGGTGAATGGTTCTCCGGCACAAGGTCAGGATGTACAACCCCCAAGGTTCGGATTTCAACCCCTGGCCGATTAGCAGGAAGTGTGCTTGGATGAGCGTTGGCTTTGTCGAGAGGGGAGGGTTATCCGGTAAGGGTTAAGGGTGATCTTATCATAGGCAGCCCGGCAAGCTCACCTAAGAAACCTTTCGGAAAATTTGTTCGACTCTTTAGTTTAGCCCAGGAAGCAACGAGCGATCGGAAGACATAAAAAGCATACGTATGGCCTCTGTCAATGTCAATCTATTTGGTTGAACTTGTCCGCTGAAACCGCATTGCTTAGTCTGATTCACTGGTGGGTTTTAATATCCCAGAATTCATCCATGGCCAGTACACATCTTGAGCATATAGAGACAACTTTTGCAAGAGATCTATTAACTTAAAGATCCCGTAGTATGTGCGTGTACTAGCACCGAGGCTTTCGATAGGTCCGTCGACATACTGAAAGTAAAGCGTTAGTGTAGTAAAAAAATTTGGAATGGGCTCTGCTCACTATCCTCTCCTGCCCTTCGAAGCACCCTCTAAAGGCAATATATAAATTCCAGTCATGCCCTATCACTGTCCATCCAACACTCGGTAGAAGGTCGCAACTATCTGATTCCTCTACTTGAAGATTGTGTAATCGAGACAACTTCTCCAACCCAGCAGCTAGCCAGATAGCAAGTTGGACAAGTGCCTCCGTGCTACCACCATTTGATTGCTTGACTTCGATTCCTGAAAAGAGGGCAACACGCTTTGTGAAAGGATCGGTTGTTTGGCTGATCGTTTGATCTGGAGATGCATTCCAAAAACTTTTGTATGTTTCTTTCACTTGCGGGTGTCGGATTGAAAACGCGAAGGTATAATCAACCTTCTTGCTGACTGCATTTCTGTGTGGTAGGCGTGGGAGGAGGCAGGGATCAATTTTCTGCGTTTGTCTATTCTTCAGTTAATAGCAAACCTCCTGCCATAGAAACATTCGATACTGACATATTCTTCACTTGGAGAAAAGTACGGGGCTTGACGCCTCTTCGAAGGACCAACTGGACTACTCCAGAACCCCAAGCATTCTCATCCTGTCCATGCTCCTCGCACTCTGCCGCCTCATTGTATATTTCCCGTACGTCCTGCCATAACGTATCAAGTTCTTCCGGTGTCCAACTGACTGTATTGTCAAATGCGGCGTCTGGTATATCTAGGGCTTCGTCGCAGGCTTCGGCATAGATCTTATCCTAAGATTGTGAGAATCCATAGTTAGTAAGTTCGTTTCCTGTTTTTAGGAGCAGTATAAGTCACCTTCAGTGCAGCCGGGATCACCTTGAAGCCAAAATTGCGACCGAGAGCCTGCCGGAGAGAAACAACAGAATCGGGAAGTGGGACAGACTTCGGCCGAGTGCAGTTGATAGATGGGCTTGACAGAGGTAGCTCGTTGAGGAGGTCTCGCGCTGGGCTCCGTTGTCGTGAGGTTCCAGATGAGCTCTGAACGGAAGGTTCGAACCTTGTGCGATCGGTGAGATCAGTGAGCGAGCTAGCTGTGTCATCATCGATCCTGCGTTTTCGGGGACCTGCCCTGTCCGACATCCTTCGCCGTTTTCTTTGATGGCTGCCGACGCGTGGTGGAGTCGAAGGGGGGGTTGGATTCTGTTGTTTCAGAACCCCGCTGAGCCAGGAATCAATTTCTTTTTCCTTCATTCAAATCTCGAAATACGGCGCAGCTTTGCTACAAACAGCGTAAAACAACGTGTAACCTCACGTTGGTCGCCATGCCTTGTCCCGTTGTTGCGAATTCTGGAATCACGTGTAGTGGCTTTGCGAAGAGCGCAGCCACAGTCAAGCCACAATATTACTGTTAAAACAGCGACGAGCAAGTCAGGTTTGGTAGGACAGCCAATTATAATCATTATATCAGTCTACCAATTAACACCCTCAGTTTGGCATTCGGTGGGAACTCTGAACTCTCTTTGCAACGCGAAGGATGAGCGGCGTCTTGGCCGATCACCACAGTCACCCACTCACGCGTGACCAAGGTGAGCGTCGCGCGACCCTTACCCCCACTGATCACCCACTCACCCCACAAGCTCACCTCGCCCACCTAGGTCGCGCGACTTCAGGGCGGCACTGGTCACCTACTAAAACGAGACGGGCAACCGCCTTGGCGGCCGTAGTTTTTTGATCGGTAGGGATATCCTGCATATCGCTTCGGCCGGGTATGAATACCCCACCACCACCACCATTGTACAAATAACCGGGCGAA
>JAMABJ010000056.1:0-53049 GCA_023624935.1 Aspergillus sp. PA3604
AATATCTCACCCACAGCCTCACAACCCCTTTTTTTCTTATCATTTTTTTACTCCTTGCTTTACTATTTTTTTTTTTTTTTTTTTTTTTTTTTTTTTTTTTTGGTTGGATACTTCTTCCTGCAAGTGGTTAGAAAACCAGTGGTCGTTTCTACAATAGCATTCATGTAAGACGAGACCTTGACATACAGCGGCCATGTAGAGTCTCCTGTTGCCATCTGTGCCCACACTATCCGCACCAGTTGCATCCTTAAAAGCTCAAAGTACCTATGGTTCCAATATCAACCTCGGAGATGCGCCAGCCAAGCATGTCGATGCTTCTTTAAACTACCACTTTCAAACACAGCCGCTTCTCCATAGTCAGCTTCACACTCTGCAAAACCCCTCAAAATCCCACCGTTCGCTACCAACTCCCGTCCTTGAAATGAACAAATCTTGTGGGTCCCAGTCTCTCTTGATCCGAGCCAAACGATCGTAGTTGGCGGCACTCCAGTAGACATCTTTAAATTCTGGCTCGTTCGGATCACCCATGTTCCTATACGATACCCGCTGACTAGGGTCAAGAGCATACAACCTCGGCATCAGTTCGTCTGTAAGCCGCCGCATGGCACGGTCTCTAGCTCCTGGGGCCGTATCTACATTAACCACCAGGCTGATTAACTGTGCTGATGATCGCCATGCCGGATGAAGTGGTATATTTGCCCGTTTCTTGTCGTTCACTTGGCCTCCGAGGTTACTCGTCAGTATCCATTCCCCGTCTCGCAATCGGATCTGGGACATGCGCTCCGCGATCAGTTTTGGACCGCTTTCTGACTGGAAAAGGTCGTTGGAAACAAGCATCGATCCAAAGAGTTCGTTTATGGCAGGGACATCTGCCCCAATGTCGGAACTTAACGTGTCTAAGGCAACAGATGAAATGTCGTATCTGCTGCTGGCGTTTCCAAGGGTGGATTCTATAGTGCCGTTGGCATCTTCTACGTCGGTATGGTTGAGGAGGTACACGTCGACAAATGCACCAAGGAAACCAGGTGATGTTTGCAGGAGGCGAAAAACCCCTGGGATGCCCTGGCGGTTCAGTAGCTGGAGCATGGTGAATAAGCCTGCAATATCTTCATGCCAAAACGAGGGTTTCTGGTTGTCTCCTGAAATGCTGATTGTGCTCTTGACTGCCGGATGGTCTGGGTATGTTCTCATCGTCACGCGCATCACGATGCCAAACGTGCCACCGCCACCGCCACGCAATGCCCAGAAGAGATCGGAATGTTGACCTTCGTTGGCTATGACAAGATCACCCTGCTTCACATTAACATGTCTTTGGGAGAACCGCAAAAAGGGAGTCATACAGAAGCAGTAACGACTTCAAACTCGAGGACGTTGTCGGCCGCCAATCCCCAGGTATGTCCGAGGAACCCTGGAACTCCGCCACCCTGGATGAACCCGCCTGCAGCTCCTACCGTTGCAGAGTCACCGCCAGTGACGATGAATCCATTCTGTCCTCCGCGGGCATAGAGATCTCCAAATAGCACGCCCGCCCCGACAGACACCGCTGGTCCCACGGATGTGTTGGGTCCTGTGAGACGAAAGTTTTCATGATAGTCTATGTCGTTCAGGAGGTGAGTGAATATCTGGAAGGAGTTGGGGCCGCTCGACGAGCCCGCTCCGTCGTGTCCGGTATTGCGGATTACAAGACGTAGATTGTGCTTGCCAGCAAATTTTACGGCCGTTTGGACTTCCTGCGCCGACTCGACTATCGCGACGTAGAGAGGGATACGGCCCTGGTGGCATGACTGCCCCTGCCCAGAGGATAGCGAGCAGGTTTCATTGGGTCCCAACCCGCTCTCCCAAAATGTGTTTATGAGTGCTCCTGGACACTCCGTCAACTCTTGCTCGAAGGAACTGGATTGGAAGGACAAACCGGGCTGCCCGGCACGCCAACGACCGCTGTCACTCTTCCGCCGGACAATGTCGCAGGCCTGCTGATCCAGGTTGGGCTCCTGGCACACAGACGCAATGGGTCTCAGGTCGACCAAGTGGGAATTGAGGGATGCATTGAGACCAGACCAGGCCTCCAAGGTGGGCCAGCATTGCTCCCATGGCCGGCAACGACAGCTCAACTGTGTAGGGGCAAGAACCAGATATATCGCGAGCAGCACAGCCAGAAGAGCTAGCATGGATGAGAGAGTGGGGATTCGAGGAAACATTCACGACTTGGAGAATCAGCTGGGCTGTTCTTGCTTTGACTGCCCTCGGGTATGATTAATCTATCGGCGTTGGACGCTCTATAACTAGTCGTCAAAGATGCCAAGCCACTGCCGGAAACCCAAACTCTGGATTTTATTCTACGCCTGGTCGGAGTGCACATCTGTATACGTTAAATCACAGCGAGGATTCCAGGTGGACCTCTTTCTCCGACTTTACAATCCTCTGCGTTGATCTGCGTGGTGTGGCATTTGGGCCGCGGACGCACCCCGAACAATGCTAGGGGGTGTTACTACGAGATTCCAACTAGCACTTGGGTGGCCTCATCCCTTGTGTGACACTTCTTCTGCGGAGACATACTGGGGTACGGCATTTGGGGCTGCAGTGTAATAAACATATACCATTCCTTACCGCCATACTGATGGACCACCCGACGCCAGCGCTCAAGGACGTCTGCCAGCAAGGGGTTTTCGGATGGGTGAACTCCGGTAATGATGCCTAAACCCTAAGTAACCCTGCTGTTCAACACCTAGGAAGGTACTTCCTAACATGATATGCTTTATGTGGTAAGGAAGCATGATACAGTCATGGCTAGGTCGTTCTAAACGTCCGGATTCCGGAGCAGCAGCAAGCCGACGGTATAGAATGGAATCTGCAAGGACGTCAAGTAGTGGCCAGTACTCTATCTACCAATTCTATCATTAATTAGGTAAATCTCATCATGATCAATGCCTTGCTAACCTGTATGTTACAAGACCATATCCTCTCTCTACGGGGTGAGGGCCTAAGATCTACCCCGCCCTTACTTTGGTTCTGTGAGCTTCAACTCTCTTTTGGCTTCTATCAGCGTTTCAGCTTGGCAGATTAGTCTCTAAGTAGAGACCTTACCAGATTCCCCTGAGATATACATTCTCCACCATGGGCAGTTTGACTGGAGGAAGCACTATACAGCATCTGGTACAGGATATTGGTACCAGTAAAACCAATAACAAGACCAGATGCAACGAATCCCATTTGACAACCAAATCCAAAGCATTGGACACGGTCTCCCAGCTAGAGCCGTCCCGTGGTCCTGTCCATGAGCACTGGTGGAATCTCACCGGCCCGCAACTCGCGTCGATGCTGGAGGAGGCCGGCTACACGATGGAGAGACAGCTCGAAATCCTCCTCTTCTATTACAACTGGATCGTATGTTGCCGAGTCTCAATATCAAGGTGCTGCTGACAGGCTAGGTGCCCTATCTAAGGCGTAAGCCGGAGGATGACAGTAGTTATACTTGGCAATCTCTCCTCCCCGTTACTGTTGTGCCTCTTGAATACTCGTGGAAATGGGATACCGCGAATGAAGGTCCCGAAGTCCGACTCACAATCGAAGCATTTGGCGAGTTAAGTGGCACGCGGGCTGACCCTCTTAACCAAGCTGCGGTGATGGAGCTCCTCCAGCAAACCAAAGCTACCTTGCCTAACTTCAACCAGACATGGATCAACCACTTCTGCTCCACGCTCTTTGACAAAGACAAAGATAAATATATAGCGGAGATGCAGTCCGGAAGAGGGATGCATCTACAATCTACTATGCTAGTAGCCTTCGAATTTGGCCATACCAGAACTACCACGAAGACGTACCTGTCTCCCCGGAAGCTGGGACAGCAGGGTTTCGCGAAATTATCAGAATACATGCCCGCCATCCAGGCGTTAGGACCCAGCCGGGCCCTCGACGCAGTGATGGATTTCCTCCGCAGTAACCCCGAAGGTGGCTATCTAACCCCGTTCGGGGTCTCATTCGACAATGTTGAACCGACTTCTTCCCGGCTGAAGCTCTATTTCGCGTCTCCAAACACCAGTTACAAAGCTCTCCGCGAAGTCTTGAGTCTCGGTGGCCGCATTTCAGGGACCAACTTCGACATCGAGAAAAGGATCCGCGCTATTCACTCTCTTGCTAAAGCCCTCATGGTGGCGCCGGACAATCTTCCCGACGACGCAAATATCTCTGCCCTAGCCCAGCCGCATTCGCCAAACACTGGCTCTGTGCCAGGAACCCCCAACATAGTCGACGAGCGAGCCCCGCTCCTAGCCGGGTTCCAGTATTATTTCGATATTGCCCCGGGTGCTGACCTACCCAATGTCAGATTCTACGTCCCGATTCAGAAAGCACTGGTCAATGACAGCGCTGTTGTGGCAACGTTAACAGACTGGATGGAGACACAGGGACATGGGCAGTTCTGTAGCAATTACGTGCGGATGCTGGAGGAGTTGGCGGGACAGAGAGGCCTGAGTGAGTGTCATGGGCTGCACTCGTTCATTGGTTGTCTCATTCGGCGGGATGGGGAGCTTGATGTTACAAGCTATCTTCTGCCAGGATAGAGCCCTCGTTTTCGTTGACTAGAGAGGCGCACCTGAAGTGAATGTAGCGGCAGATTGAGTGCGGTATTCAGAGATAATATAACTGTCGTTTATGCTTTCTACAACATTCTCAAACCACGTATTTATATATGTTGCTATACCAGTATCTTAAGGTATAAGCAGCAGTCTTGTTATCCCTACATATAGGCGCCGGGAAGTGACGGTCACTGCCCATACAACCTCCGCCCTCGCAGAAGCCCAGGGTCTGCTAATTTAGTACTCTATTTTTATCTTTATTATATTTCCAGGCTAATACTGTTACAGTTAATTATATATTTCTTGTATTTAATTTATAAATAGTTATCCGCACAGGTATAACTCTATATACTAATTATAGTAAAGAGTTTACAGATATTATAAATAAAAAACTTATACTAATTTAGGATTATAGCTAAATATTTTTCAAGAGTTTATAGTCTCCTAGCTAGTACTGCAATCCTGAGGGCGTAGCTTGCACATGCAGGGATATTTGGGGAGATCGGGGTACCAGGTGCTGTTCAACTACAATGGCAATCGAGCAGCAGACCCGACGAGGTACTCGAGGTTTGGAGTCAATTTGGGGAGGAATTTTCTCCTTGAACGCAGGGTTGCTAACGGGAGGGAACAGATGACTATCAATTATATCGGCGATGCGACGCTGTGAGTTGAGGATTGTACTTGTTTCACCTGGGAACGGCTTAGAACCATGGGCGTAGAATTTGGTTTCAAACACATAAACCAAGCAAATTAAAGCACTAGTTCTTTTAAAAAATCTCGAATTTATAAATTATTATTTATTATAGCTGCTGGTAAGGAATCTAACCCATAAAGATTAAGTAATATTTAAAAAAGTAATACTAACTACTATGTATAGCTATATATATTTGTCAAGACCGCCAAGGCCGTGCTACATGACGCTTACTATATGACTCCTGTGGATCACCGCCGAGGGGCCTCCTGAGTATCTAAGGCTAATAACTACTAGCTTACTACTATTAATCTCCGCTCAGCTCTAATATAACTAATTACTAAGGAATTAATATTAAATAGGTCTTATAAGTAATTAACTATTAGAAAACCTCTCCGCGATATAAAAGCTCAACTAGGGTAAAGTATCATGATAGAAAAAAGATACTCTGGCCTTCCAAAGTATTCCCGGCAAATTCAACTCTAAAATTCTGGATGCTATAAGTCCTTAAACCTGTAAAACTCTTCATAACTTCCTTCCCGATTATAGCAGTACCTGTCACGATAGTGGTTTAGTTTATATTTCTCATGATAGGCCTTTCCTATATTCATGTCAGGGCATCATGAGATTCATATATCTCCGTACTAGGTCTATACAGGGGTGCAAGGACCATTTCCTACTTTATATTAGGGTTTCTCATGAGGTTCTTTTTAGTTGTCTTGTAGTATCCTTACACACCTTGTTTTCGCGAACCTCTTTATATTAATTCACCAAGAAATACCTCACCTGCTTTACTAAGAAATGTCCTATGTTATTACTTATATTGTTCCTCAGTGTTTCAGGTCATAGACTCCCCTAACTGCGTGGATTCTAGCGAGGACAACATAGTAGGAACAATGAAAAGCGACTTTTGAATATTATATTACCACCGGAGATCGGAAATGAAACTGGGACTATTAGGTGAGGGCGCCATAATATTAGTGAGGTAGGGGTAGTAAGGTGCGAAAAAACTGCGAGCCTCCCTTCCTGTATGAATGATAGACTCGAGTAGAAGTTTGAAAGGAGGAAGAGACCAGTAGACACCAGTATAACTATACAGCCATACTCATACCGGACCGGAAGGATCGTCTATGGGGTGATCGAACCCGATGAAAGGATAGGTAGGATCGAAGAGGCCCATCAAGTCGACGCCAATAAATTGCAGGTGCTGCATATCCCCATCAACGGACGGGAAAAAAGGCTGATCCTGACTGGTAGTGACTGGAGTCATGTCACTCAACGAGCTAGAAATCCCAGACCCTGCCACCGCTGGTTGGCGCACCGGTGCCAGAGACGTGGCAGGTGGGTATGATGCGCTCTTCGAGCATACGTTGGTCTCTTCACGGCCAGGCGACATGGGTAGCTCCTGCATCCCATTTCCTGCAGACTCACAGAAAAATGACTGTGGCTGGGGGCCCTGGGTCCGGCTGAAGAAAGATGCGCCCAGATGCTCTCTGCCGCTGTGGTGTCGAATATCAGACACGTATTGCCGAGCAAGGTGGGCAAATTCAGAAATTAGCCCACCCGGGAGAGCCCCATTACTGGAGTACTCGATGCGACTAAAGTGGCCGCTAGCAATGTCGAGCAAGGCCAGGTTGAGACTGGTTTCGCTGTGGTTGGGGTTGTCGATGACCAAGTCAAACAGGATCATGAGGGCACAGAGCGGTACCAGGGCTAGAATCCTATATCAACTCAGATGCAGCTCTTTAAAATTTAGAAAGATGTTGGGAGGCGTACCACAGTGGGGTTGACGGTGAGATTTCAATGTAGCTGGTGAGCTCAAGCACACTACGAGCAGTCTGCATCAGCTCTGTCTTGAGTCCCAGTTGCTGGGCCGGGGCGGTGCCATCATCGTTGCAGTGCAGCAGGGTCCAGGTGAGGGTCAGGTAGGCATAGTGATAGTAATAATGGGTCCGAAGGGCCATGGAGATGGCTCTGTCCTCGGCCAGCACTCGTGATCGCAGGGGCTCCCCCGGGCGAAAGCGAAGAGGTATGGATTCCCGCCAGCTCTCCAGCTCGGACTGCAATGAATCGACCATTGAATGGCAAACAGCTACGGGCTTTGGCACCGAAGCGATGGTCAAGAGTTGGTTTTGGATTTTCGAGATCAGTCGCGAGTATCGCAGGAAGCTGAAGAACCAGTCGTAATCGCCGAACGCGCCGATATCCATGTCGGGCAAGGGGCATGTTATATGGGGATCTTGAAGTGTCTGAATGGGCGATCGGGGTTAGAGACGTTATTCATCACATCTTCACAGCAGGGGCATACCGGTACTTTTCCCGTCACGAAGCAGGATGTCTTTTCCATGTAGTAGAGGACCCAGAAAACTCGGGTCGACAGCTGGTCCATTGCGGCCGTGGACCGGTTAATTCCAAGATTCTGGGCCATCACAGCGGCCTCCGCTATCATGAAAGCTTCGAGACCGAAGCCAGAAATTGGTTGACAGAAGATTGCCTAGACAGGGTCGTGTTAGCCGGGCACGGTCGGGTCGAGACGCAGGCGTATGGCTCACCAAGCACATTAAGGCCTAAACGTTCGCATGATCTGTCAGTAGTCATGGAGGGAAGGCTTGCGGCCGGTGGAGCATACCTGAATGGACGTGAGCGATCCTCGAAGGAAGATGATGTCTCGCAGTAAGGACTTGGATCGCTCAAAGTAGGCCCAGGAGGGCCCATTTCTCGGCTCATAGCTCCCACCACCAAGGTTCTGAGAGCCGACAGCGAGGACGGCATAATATAGACACGCCCAAGGCTTGTCCTGATCAAGGCTCTGGGCAAGGCTGGGTGCAGAAGCACGCTTCTCAAAGTCATCGCGGCATAGAAAGGGATAGAACGGATGGACTCGCTCCATGTATGCTAGGTATTTATTAGCAGAGGGAGGTGTAAGGCACGGCAATGAATCAGCGCACTTTTTATACACTCTTGCATTACAGACCCGTGGGTCAAATCGGGTGCACGTTTAGCATCACACGTCGAGTCTTCATGGTCAGGATTGGCGCCCATAGGCAGGTCGACGGATTTGAGCTTCAAGGCGATCACTGCGCGGATCGATTTCAGCAGCCGCTCCAGGCGATTGTGGCCGAGACGACTGTTGATCGCATGAACTCTTTTGGCCGGAAAGAAGGATATATTGGGGCTAGGTCCTGGCAACGATAATGAGGCCAATCCAAGGGGCGAACCGTGACACAGAGACGTACCGAGAAGTGTATTCAACTAAGCACGTCAGTCCCGGAAAGCACGCAGAGACAGAGTAAAACGGCTCACCTGGTCGATGTTGCTACTAGGCCTGCGTATTTCGCGGGAGGTGCTGCGTTCCAAAATATAATCAATGTACAGTTGCGGATGCTCGGCAACTCGTTCTGGCCCTGGGACCGGCGGCGGCGAGACGGGCGTGGAAATCGTTGGAGAAGCTTTGACTCGAACTACAGGGAGTACAGGCAGTACAGACAGTTAGACTTGGACCCGATTGCGTGAGGGCGAGGGCTTGCCCTACCGAGTTTGTCGGGATTCCGTCGGCGAGGGTACTTCCGATAACTAAAGTGACACGGCTGGTTGTGGGCCTCGGGGAAGGGTCAGCAGCGCATATCAATAGCATCATTGGCATGCTACCATTCCAGCAGACTGACCTGGCAGGTTTCGCAGGCAAACTCGGCCACCGTCTCTGGGTGCCGTCTTACGTCAGTCCAGCGATGACGTGGAGCAGGATGGTGATACGGCGATACTCACTGCATTTGATCTTGCGGGAGCGGCAGCGATCGCAGGCATGGTTCAGGAGACTCATCATGCGGCTGATGTGGTGAAGCACCGTCAGGAACAAGGAAGTAGTGTCGTCTCGTCTCCGGAGAGCGTCGGGGGCTCGGAGTTTAATATATAACAGCAAGAACCTGGACATTCAGGACCCACTTCGGCGCCGAGATGGGTCGCTGCTCGGAGCTGGAGTGGAACCGCTGCTCCGTGTATCTTCACGGTTAGCCCTATAAAGACCGCACGGCGAGTGTATGCTTGGTCGTGCTTTCAAGCGTACTCCCCTTTTATCTTTTTTAATTTCCTCACTTCGAACTTCCTGGTCTAGTATGCAGCTGGATGGACTCCCCACCAATCCGAAGGGATGGAGCTCCGCGGATTCAGGGCTCACCGTACAGGAAGACCGCCGCTCCCCGGACGCAGATATTACCATCCATGACCAAGTAGAAATTGCAAACCTCGCCCGCAAAACCACCACAGTATCCGGCCACCCAGTTGCCAATCCGTTTATCGCCGCCGACGACCCTCGCGCTGACCCTCGATCGGACCAGTTCGACGCGGCACACTGGGCAAGACTGGTCCTCCGATTGGCCTCGCAGGACCCCGAGAGATACCCCCGATGCAAGGCCGGGGTGTCCTTCCGGAACCTGAATGTTTCCGGCAAAGGGAACCCGGTGGCCTACCAGAAGACCTTCGCCAACGTCTTCTTGCAGCTGATGGACCAGGTCCCGGGCATCGCCAATCCCAACCACCGGCAACGGACGATCCGCATTTTGAAAGAACATGACGGGCTGGTGTGCAGCGGGGAGATGTTGCTCGTTCTTGGGAGCCCTGGCAGGTATGAAGCGTGACTCCTTGGCCTATACAGTAGTTGCTAACAATTGGGTGCATAGCGGAGTGTCAACCCTGCTGAAAACCATCGCCGGCGAAACCAAGGGGCTGAGCCTCGATGACGAATCAGAGTTCAATTACCGAGGTATGAGATGAAGGCAGAATATCCCCTGATTCCACCGCTATAAAACTGATATTTGGACCAGGCATCCCCCAAAAGGCAATGCACCAGGAGTACCGTGGTGATGCCATATACCAGGCCGAGACGGAGGTCCATTTTCCACATTTGACGGTTGGGCAGACCCTCGAGTTTGCAGCATTGGCAAAAACGCCCCAGAACCGGTTCCCAGGAGTGTCTAGCCGCGCTTATGCCACTCACATTCGGGACGTGGTCATGGCCGTCTTTGGCATCTCCCATACCCTCAACACCAAGGTGGGCAATGACTTTGTCCGCGGCGTCAGTGGAGGTGAGCGCAAGCGAGTGAGCATTGCAGAAGTTGCCATTGCTCAGAGCCCCCTCCAATGCTGGGACAATAGTACCAGGGGACTTGATAGCGCTACAGCCGTTGAGTTTGTGCGGACCATTCGACTCTCCCTGGGCGTTCTCGAGTCCGCTGCGATCGTTTCCCTTTACCAGGCTCCTCAGCAGGCCTACGATGTCTGTTGCCCCCTTCTCCCACTGATATCTTGAGGCCTGCTGACCGTCATTCAGTTGTTCGATAAAGTCACCGTTTTATATGATGGTCGCCAGATCTACTTTGGGCCAATTGACCAAGCCAAAGACTACTTCGTTGCACTTGGATACCACTGCCCCAGCCGTCAAACCGTTCCGGACTTTCTCACATCAATAACAAGTCCAATCGAACGAACGGCGCGGCCGGGATTCGAAGATCGGGTCCCACGCACGGCAGACGAGTTTGCGGCACGGTGGAAGGAGAGCCAGCTTCGAAAGGATCTCATGCAGAGCATTGCTTCCTTTGAACAGCAATACCCGCTTGGTGGCTCTTCCGCACAGGAGTTTCGCACAGCGAGACAAACTCAGAAATCTTCCTTCATGTGAGCGTGGCCCTTGGGTCCTGAGGCCCGCCGAAGACCAGAGCTGATCATGTCCTATAGGACCCCGAAATCACCGTATACCATTTCTGTGCCCCAGCAGGTTGCGCTCTGCGTACAAAGGGGCTTTCAATTAATCGAAGGAGACAAGTCCTTTTTTATCGTCACGGTCTTTGGCAATCTCCTCATGTCTCTCATACTGGGCAGTGTGTTCTATGACTTGTCCGACGACTCAGCGAGCCTCAACTCGCGATGCATTTTGCTGTTTTTTGCACTGCTGTTCAATGCCTTGAACAGCTCCCTAGAGGTCAGCCTTTGCACACCCCAACCTTTGGCTGAGGGTTAGGTAGCTAACTTTGCACAGATTCTGTCCTTGTATGCACAGCGGCCAATTGTCGAGAAGCACAGCACATACGCATTCTACCACCCGCTCTCTGAGGCACTGTCATCGATGATATGTGATCTTCCAAGCAAGATACTCAGTACCCTAGCCCTGAACATTCCTCTGTATTTCATGGCCAATCTGCATCAAGACGCGGGGCACTTTTTCATCTATCTCCTTTTCAGCTTCTCTTCCACGCTGGCCATGTCCTCCATCTTCCGCACTATCGGTCAGTCTACTCGCACTATTGCTCAAGCATTGACCCCAGCTGCATTGTTCGTCATTGGCCTCATTGTGTACACGGGCTTCGTTCTACCGGTGCGAGATATGCAGGTCTGGCTACGCTGGATCAACTACATTAACCCCCTGGCATATTCATACGAGGCCCTGGTTGCAAATGAGTTCCGCGGTCGCAGTTTTCCTTGCGCCAGTTTCATTCCTTCTGGTCCCGGGTATGAAGATATCAAACCCACTGAACGCACCTGCTCCATTCCCGGGGCTGTTGCAGGCGTCGGGGTGGTGAGCGGCGATGCATACATTGCTGCTAGCTATGAGTACAGCTATTCCCATGTTTGGAGGTATTATACCCGAGTACACGACTATGTACCTTTCCGAGCCTGTACTGACTTCCACGATAGGAATTTTGGCATCTTGATCGCTGATATCGTTTTCTTCGCCTGCGTTTACGTTGTGTGCGCCGAGTACCTCACCGGAAGCGCCTCACAAGGTGAGGTCCTTCTATTTCAGCGTAGCCAGCAGCGAGAGATGGATAGCAAACTACGCCTGGACGAAGAGACTCCTGTCGAGCTAATGTCTCCCAAGGAGCGCCCCGTCGCCGCAGGTCCAGCTTCTAGTGCGGAACCAGACAAGCCCATTAATGTTAAGAAGCAGACGGGCGTTCTGCATTGGAAGGCTTTATGCTATGAGGTGCTGATCAAGGGAGAGCCCAGAGTAATATCGGACCACATCGATGGATGGGTGCGACCAGGGACACTGACTGCTTTGATGGTTTTTCCTCCCCACTTCTAGGCTTGTCTAGTTTCGCCTGGCTAACTGAGCTCGCAGGGAGCATCCGGTGCCGGGAAGACAACGTTACTTGATGTATTGGCAAATCGGGTGACCACAGGTGTTGTTACTGGTGATATCTGTGTGAGCGGGCGTCCACGAGACTCGTCCTTCCAGCGGCAGGTTGGTTACGTTCAGCAGCAGGACGTACACTTGGAAACAGCTACTGTGCGGGAGGCTCTACAGTTTAGCGCCCTGCTAAGACAACCAGCAGATGTGGCCCGAGACGAAAAGCTGAGTTACGTTGAAGAGATCATTGCTCTGCTGGAGATGGAGCGTTATGCCGGTGCGATTGTGGGTGTTCCTGGAGAGGGTCTCAACGTGGAGCAAAGGAAACGGCTCACAATTGGCGTCGAACTGGCTGCAAAACCGGAGCTTCTGATCTTTCTTGACGAGCCCACTTCGGGCCTGGATAGCCAGACTGCCTGGTCGATATCAATGTTGCTCCGTAAGCTCGCGGACCATGGACAGGCTATTCTCTGCACCATCCACCAACCGTCAGCCTTGCTCTTTCAGCAATTTGACCGCCTCCTCCTGCTTGCCAGGGGTGGCCAGACAGTCTATTTTGGTGATATTGGCGAAAATTCCAGAACTATGATCGACTACTTTGAACGGTACGGTGCACACCACTGTGCGAAGGACGAGAACCCTGCCGAGTGGATGCTCTCTGTCATCGGCGCTGCCCCAGGGAGTTTGGCCGTCCGTGATTGGGCCGAGACGTGGAAATCAAGCCCTGAATTCTCCCAAATTCGGCAGGAACTCGAGCGACTAAGGAGCTCGAGTGTTGGTGTGACTCGGAATCCTGCTCCCTCCGAGCCCCCACAGGAGTATGCTGCTCCATTCCACGTGCAACTGTGCTGCTGCACCAAGCGGGTGTTTGAGCAATACTGGCGTACTCCCTCGTATCTATACAGTAAGCTGATTCTCTGTTTTGGTACGGTAGGTTTGACCTGGCACATATGCAACCTCCCTTGCCGGAACCTCGCTGACCTCCATTTTAGGCATTGTTCATCGGACTGTCCTTTCTGCAAACGGAAATATCCCTTCTGGGCCTTCAGCATCAGATGTTCGCAATTTTCATGTTGTTGGTCATATTTGCGTTCCTCGCCTATCAGAAAATGCCCAACTACATCGTGCAGCGCAATCTTTACGAAGCACGAGAGCGTCCCTCCAAAGTGTACTCCTGGACCGCCTTCATTATTGCTAATATCGTCGTTGAGTTGCCGTGGAACAGCCTCGCCGCCGTCATCATATACATTCCCTTCTATTACCTTATTGGAATGGACCACAATGCCGAGGTGACACAAACAGTCACCGAGCGAAGCTGGCTTATGGTACTGCTCATTTGGTCCTTTATGATTCATTGCGCCACCTTCACCAGCATGGTGGTCGCAAGTGCAGCTACTGCAGAGGTCGGGGCTATCATCGCCCTTATATTGTACTGCATGTGTCTTATCTTCTGTGGGTACGCTTGTCGCCCTCTCCAGCCCAGCCCTTGCAGAACTGAACAGATAAATAAAAAGAATTTGGCGACCCTGACTAACAACTGTACTACAGCGTGATGGCCACCCCCGCCGCCCTTCCCGGATTCTGGATCTTCATGTACCGGGTCTCCCCCTTGACATACCTAATCAGTGGCATGCTCTCAGCAGGCCTCGCAAGAACACCGGTGAGGTGCTCCGACGTGGAGATTACGCTCATTCAGCCACCTGGTGGGAAGGCCTGCGGGGAGTATCTCGCCGCGTTTATGCAGCTTGCCGGTGGAGAGGTGTACAACCCTAATGCCACGGCGAACTGCCAGTTCTGCTCTATGTCTTCTTCCGATATCTTCCTGACCTCGGTATCGTCGAACTACAGTGACCGATGGAGAAATTTTGGCCTAATGTGGGTGTATATCTGCTTTAATGTGGCGGCCGCTTTGGCTCTCTATTGGCTTGTCCGTGTGCCCAAGAGCTGGGCGTGTTTTCGCGCTCTCCGTTTCCCGTTGCTGTCCTCCCTGAAAAGGTAATTATTGTGCGAAGAGCCGTAGGTTCCATTGCGCGCCTCCGTCGCTCTCTCGTTCATGTATGTATTAGACCTGCCTTCTGTTACCCAGCATTCATTGCGTCTGAACTTGATTCCATGTTATATACGTATAGATATACATATACAATTTAACTTCTATTATTCCAAACATGGCCCCTGCTCACGGACCGGGTTCCAAATTGATACTTCTGCCATTATTGAGGCCTTATTATGGGTTTGGGGGTTGGGGGGGCTTAGATAATTTTCCGTCTTTTATTAGGCTGGCCCGAACCGTTCTAGTGTGTCATTTCAATATTACAGACCGCAGGACTGCGACTGAACTCCATTATTGTTATATGAATATGCTTCTATCGAGTTGCTAGAGTGAATTAATAGCCCAGTTGCAATATATACCCTTGTAAGAGTTGATGCCGATTTCACTTAGAGTGGATGAAGACCAGCATTGATTGACTTGGTGCAACACTAAATATATATATCCAAGAATAGCGGAAGCCACGTCAACTCCTATAAGATCCAGTCTCAGTAAGGTCATGTGTAGAATATGCGCCGTACAACATTACCCTATCCGATTGAAGATAGCCCTGTCTCGACATACTCCACTTATATATATATATATACCCTTGAAAGCATTTTTATTGAAGCAATCCTCACGTATCACTATTCAGCGGGTACACCAAGGGTCATCCCTCCGTCAACTGAAAGCACCTGGCCAGTAATCCACTGAGACTCCGGCAGACAGAAAAACAGAATAGCATGCGCAATATCCTGCGGAACACCCATTCGTGGCCACGGAGTAGCACCCTTCATGCTCTTTACAATATCCTGATTCTCCAGGTTTCCACGCGCCATGCCAGTCGCCACTACGCCCGGTGCTATGCAGTTGATGTTGACATGATCCCGAGCGTGGTCAACTGCTCCTGCTCGAGTCATATGGTTGATTGACGCCTTGGTTGCAGAGTAGGCGACTTCACCTGGATATGCGATGTTCGCGGCGCAGGAAGAAACATTGATGATCCGACCACGACTCCCCCAATGGTCGTCAACATCTTGTTTGAGGAACTGGCGTAATGCGAGGCGCGACATCTTTGATGTGCCCGCTGTATTGATCTCCAGCATCCTCCACCAAAGCTCATCGTCTTCGTCGACGAACTTCCGGAATGGCGCCCAGAAGCCCGCGCAGTTGACAAGAATGTCTAAGCGTCCGAACATCTGTCAAATGTCGCGATGGTATTAGCTACGGGACTTTGCATGAAGAGAGCACTGGCGCAACCATTTACCTCTGCTGTGTGTTCAAATGCCGCTTCCGCTTCCTCGAAGTTGGAGATGTCAACTTTATGGAATATTGCATTGCCGCCGTTCTCGATAATCACATCTACCGTAGTTTTGGAAATATCATCTTCGTAGCCATTGGGGTTTGGCTCTGGTTTGAGATCGCAGCAGACCAAGATTGCTCCCTCGCGTGCGAGTGCGAGCGCGGTTGCCCTGCCCATCCCTGACGATGCGCCGGTCACAAGCGCGACTTTCCCTTGCAGACGAGCGTAAGACATGCCAGGGTGGCTACAATTCGTTAGCAATAGCGTGTTGAAAGAAGAAAGAGAAAATGTACTACCCTTCGTGTTGGATTATATATGGGGGTTTTGTTCGAGCTCGGCGATCATTCGCTAGGTAATGAAGTCGCTATCGGCGAGTGTCTGCCTCGGGTTAACTTAGGAACACCCAGTATTATATTAGCGTCGCAATTAGGTATGATTTGATCTTCGGTCCAGGGTTTGCGCCGGGGAAGTTCTTGAAATAGCCCGATGATAGTCCGGCCCGGGGAAATTGGTGACTAGGATGAGACGACCAGGGAGCGATCCTAGATATATTAGATTCCCTTCTGGTGTCTCATGGCTAAGTTCTCAACGGATCCGTTCTTCGATTTGAAAATAGCCCATACAGGGGCTTCTTTGTACGACCATGGAAACTCTTCCAGCCTTCCTGCAGCCAGCGAGCAAGTCATCTCCCACATGGGCCGCTGTACTTGCTATCGTGGGGTTTGTAGTCTATAGCCTCCTTCAAGTCGGACGGCGAGACCCTCGTATGCCAAAGGGACCGCCCACCATCCCTATCCTGGGTAACCTTCATCAAATCCCATCAAGTGGGCTGTACGCAAAGTAAGTGCTAAATCACCAGCCACGAAGATCTGTGAACATCACTAGAGCTCACATTTTCAGATTCCGCGACTGGGCTGCAGAGTACGGTTCAGTGTTCTCGCTGAAATTCGGACCGACCAATATTATCGTCCTGTGCGATCGTAAGGCCGTCCATGCGCTACTCGATAAGAAAGGAGCCATCTACTCTGATAGGCCGCCGAGCTATGTCGGTGGCCTCTTGACACAAGGCGACCACATTGCGTTGGAGCAAATGGATCCAATTTGGCGTGAAAAGCGCAAAGTCATTTCACATAATTTCTCCCCCAAGAACCTGGACGAGAAACACTTTGTCGTCCAGGAAGCCGAGTATGTGGATTTCTCTCGCACGCCTCCTGCCATACTGACCACCCTGTGTAGAGCAGCGGTTCTTCTGAACGACCTCCTGGGCAACCCTGGTGGCTTCTTCAACCATGTGCGGCGGTACACTGCATCCTCTGCGTCCGTCCTTGCTTTTGGGCACCGCGGCCCTACTTTTGATTCGTTTTGGGGTCACGTACGTAGCCCCATGAGCCGACTTTGACACCAGCCATCAAACTAACCTTCGGCCAGGTTGTCTACGATGTCATGGATAGATGGACCGAGGCAATGGAGGCGGGCGCTAATCCACCCGTAGATGAGTACCCCATTCTGAGGCTGATCCCCAAGCGCTTCGCCTATTGGAAAAGGCGTGCCATTGCAGCTGGCAAAGTATTTGATGCAATGTGGGGGAAAGCACGGCGGATTGTGGACGAGCGCCGAGCGAGGGGCATCCGCCGGGAATGCATCATTGATAGCCTGCTGGATGAGTACGACAAAAAGGGCTGGCCAATGTCGCAACATGCATTCAACAACCTGGTGGGCGAGGTCGTGGAAGGTGCGGCTGACACAACGGCCGCTCAGATCTTGACGTTGATTTTGGCGTTTGCCAAATATCCCCATGTCCAAGAGAAAGCCCGTCGGGAAATTGATAAGGTCTGTGATGCAGGCCGGGTACCCGCCTTCAGTGACTTCAAGAGCATTCCGTATATCAACCAAGTCGTCAAAGAAGGGATGAGATGGCGCCCGGTGTAAGTGCATCTTGTCCACCTCCCTGCGTCAGCTGTTGAAATAACCTTCTTCTTAGAGCCGTCACAGGCTTACCTCACCGTGTTCGAGAGGGTTGGTGTCTATCACAACTCCTGCCTTTACCCTCATGTTGCTAACGATGGACTTTAGACGACTGGTACGAGGGCATGTTCATCCCAAAAGACTCGACGCTCTTTGTGGCCACCTGGGCGATCCACCATACAGAAGGACTCTTCCCCGACCATGACACCTTTGATCCTGAGCGTTACGCGAACCATCCGAAACTCGCCAATGACTACGCCGGAAGCCCAGAGTGGAGCAACCGAGATGAGTGTACCAGCAGTTACCCCCTTTGTCCGGCCCCTTACTAACCTGTATCTTGTCTATCCACATCACTATGGCTATGGTGCAGGCCGCCGCCTCTGCCCTGGTGTGCATTTTGCCGAGCGCAACATGTGGCGCATCGCAGCGAAGTTACTGTGGGCGTACGAATTCTCAGAGCCCGTGGACCCGACCACTCGAGACGTTATCCCGATTGACGTAAACGCATACAACCCAGGGATTTTGCAAGCGCCGCTCCCTTTTAATGTGCATATTAAGGCGCGAAGCGAGCAGCATGCAGCGACGATAAAGAAAGAGTTGGGTGAAGCGTTGGAATTTCTGAAGCAGTGGGAGTAAATTAGTGAGCGTAATTCAAGCCAATGGAATTAAATTATGCATCTATGCTGCCCATTCAGGGCTGTCGGAGGTCCCCATGTCCCAATGAACTAGTAATGGCATAAAAATAAGTATGACAGGGTTAATTTCGGCGCAATTCAGCCTGTCGCGTATTCCGGCCCGGTCGGATAAGGAGGCCCGACAATGCGGGGTGTCCTAGCCCTAAGTCACCCCGTAATAATACGGGGTCGCCTGGCCCAAGCCTGGGGAAGACATTCGATCAACGAGCTGGAGATGTGGTCCAAGGCAGGCTCCGAACGAGAACGCCGGCGAGAGGGGGACATTGCGTGCTATTCGTGCCGCCGGTATGTGGCAACGCCACCCTGTTGAAAAATCCGACGTTAACCACAAGCGATCTATAGGCGCAAGGTCAAATGGTACGAGACACTGTCAGCAGCTCATGTTCGCAGGGCTAATGCAACACTCCAGCGACCGCCAACGGCCTCGGTGCCTAGTTTGCCTTGAAACGTCTCAGGATTGCTGCTACCCAGAGCGCTCTTTGAAACCGGGGCCCAAACTAGGTAAGCCACAAGTCTCAGTGACCCCCCAGTCCCGTATGCACTCATCAGCCTCAAGGGTCCTTGAAGCGGCCTCGCAAACGAACTCTCCAACAATCAGACAATAATGCATCGGAAACATCGCCGAAATCCAACGCTCTCAGAGAGAGCCACGATAAAACCCCCGAACTTCCTCCTGCCCTTAAGACCACACTCGATGCATCAGAAGGCTATGTTGAAGCCGGCACCTTGAGTGAGAGGGGCGTAAATAGCATGGAAATTGCGCCAGACCCACGATCGAATATCCACGATCTCTCCTTTATTTTGCACCCCGCCCATGAAGCTGCCTCTCCCGAGAATAAAGAGCCAACTCCACCAGAAACCACCTGCAAGGAGTTACACTGCATGAGATTTGAAGAAGCTTGTGCTGCGCTAGGAGTTACAGTAACTAGTATGGCTACTATGTATAGGTTTCTCCTCCTAACTGTCCCGTTGATCGGTTTACTGACGCAGTTTTAAGAGTTCACATTTACTTCAACAATATGGTTGCGATAAGCCTTTTCCAAGAGCCGAAATTCGCCGAGCAGGTGCATGATGGAGTCCCAACCGCCGACATCAGCGCCCTGCTTGCTGCAATTGCAGCCTACGCCGCCCGGCTATGCCCAGAGGAAGTTAAGGAGCAGTGTGCAACCTTGCCTGATGAACACGTTTCGCCCGCAGAGTATTTTCTGGCACTCGCCTTCTCCCTTACTCAGACGGCATTGACCCAGTGCGGCGACGAACCACCCTCCTTACAGATCATACAAGCGTTAACCATCGCAACCCATCTTCAGCTCACACAAGGTGTTCGAGGAAAGGCGTGGAGATCCCTGGGTACGTGTATTCGATTGGCATATGAGCGGAACCTGCACCTAGTCGATGCCAGCCCAGACGGCTTTGACAACCTTGAGGCGCAGCAATGGCCGCAGAAGGAGGAGATGAGACGAGTCTGGTGGGCAATCTGGGAAATGGACGTCTTCGCCAGCACCATTCGACGTACACCTCCCGCAATCGATTGGTCGCAAATTGAGACGCTGCTGCCGGTGCCGGATGAGCATTGGTTCAATGGCCAGCCCCAGGGTAGCTGCTTCATGGAGCGAGATCCAATCCGTCGATGGAAGGCCCTTCAGGACAGTGGTAATCATTCGCCCAAAGCCTGGTTTTTGGTGGTGAATTCCTTTATGAAGCAGGCACAGGCAATTTCGAGTCCCCGAAGCATTCCACCTCGTGCTCCTTGTCATCAAACAGACATCTGGAAAGATTCAGGTCCCAGAGCTGCTACAAACCCGGAAATAATGCCTGACATCGCAACCCAGAAGCTGGGCACTCTGGCAAACTGCCTGCAGTGCTTCACATCAGTCCTACCCGAGACACTTCGATATCGCAACCAGTACCTCAACTTCGAGGCCCGCGCTCCTGATCAGCTCACCTCCACACGCCAACACCACTGCGCTGTTTATAACATCTACGTCATGGTGCAGTTGGCTAAACTCATGATACATCGATACGACGTTTTTCGGTGTCTTGGCTCGGTAGCTAAGCCGCACCATGAGTGTGGAAATGCAGTAGCGAAGTCGAATTCCACCCTTAGCCAAGGGGCGTTCGAAGCTGATAACCTGGCCCTGGCCCAGTACTTCGAGGCAGCCGACAATATCCTTTCAATCGTCACCCGAAGCTGCGATGACCATGTGCGATTTATCAATCCCTTTTTATCAAGCACAATCTGGCTTGCGGCTGCAGTCCAGGTATTTCGACAAGAGTTCGATCAGGGGGAAACACAGCGCGCGTTCTTGAGATCCAAGTTTGAAGTGTTGTATATGGTGTACACAAAATGCGTCTCCTGGTGGAAGACCCACACCGCTATGGAGCAAAATCTGGAATTTCTAGCCACCCAGCTTGAACGATATCGCGGGGCCAAAGATTCTTGCAACAGCCTTCTGGACAGGCTTCCGGAGACTTCAGGGGCAGCCCAATCTAAACAGGCGCCACCCTACGGAACGCATTCCCCCAAAGGTGAGACTCTCCACCCGTTGGCAAGCATCAGAAAGCTCACTGGATTTGGCAATTGTAAAGCACCTTCCGGAGGCCTAATACTCGGAAGTGACGTCTCCAGTGTCCAAAATACTATCCCAGTTGACACGTTGGCTGCTCATCCTTCGCCGATGGGTATGGTTAAATCTGGGCTCGGTGCTTATTGCACTGAATCCGATTTCTCAGCTTCGGACGCGGCATCTCCTGCTTTGGCATTCACCCAGGGCTCATCCAGCATGAATGATCTTTGGGCACTCGATGGCGTACCGCCTCGATATTCCAATAGCACGGAATGCAGAGACCACAATCATCCCCACGATCAAGGAGATCCATCTGCCGATTATTTAGATTCTCTGCTCTCCACCAGACCAAATCCAGAAGCCTCATTTGCACGATTCTTGGCTGGAGACCTAGACTTTGGCAACGACCTGTCTCTCGATCTCTCAACTAATATTCACGGCTTATTATCGGGGCACTCTATGTATTGATACTGTCAAATCACAGATGTACCCTTATCTGAAGTATCTTTCTTTCTCTATGAATCATATCTACTTGCTGGCGGGATGACTCCAATTTCAGGTACTGGCTTTGTTCAGCTATAGTGCTAAATCTATTTCATGGTTAAGCTTAACCCTTGCTTCTAGCCAAACTTAAGCCAGCTCTGTAGCCAAAGGTCATACCTGGTCCTATGCTCGACCCGCCACCAGGATAGGCCCCGTTAAAGACCGAGTTCTGGTCACAGCCCACAGCGTACAGACCAGGAATAGCGTTGCCAGTCTCATCTAATACTTGAGCATCTGTATTCGTTGCAAGCCCAAGAAGCGTGCTGACATTACCGGGGTATATTGGAAGCGCGTAGAACGGCCCTCTCTGACATGGGCCCAGGTTCGGGTTGGGCTTGACCGAGGTGTCCCCGTAAAACTGGTCATAGGCATTTTCCCCACGTGAGTATTCGAGGTCCTTTCCGGTTGCTGCAAAAGAGTTGAACTGCTGGACAGTCCTCTCCAAGTTCCCTCTGGGCACCCCAATCTTGTCGGCGAGCGCTGAGATAGTGGGAGCTTGCTTCAAGTATCCCTTTCGTAGCAGCTGCCAGATCGGATACGGCCATGGCAGCGCCATTCCCATTCCATATTTCCGGAGGTGGTTACGGTCGCCGATATAGAACGCTTTTTTGATCCCTTGAAGGTGCATCGTGGACACGAACTCCTGGTATGGGGCCGACTCATTCTCAAAGCGTTCTCCATCTGGGCCGACGATCAGCGACCCCGGCTTCGACCGGTCAATTGCAAAGTGGGGATAACGTCGAACAGCCTGGCCAGGGACCTTCAGCAGAGATATAGGTGCAAATATTCCGTTCATTGGCTTCTTCGGGGGCATTGTTCCACCACTTTGCAGCCCAATACGTTTTCCATCTCCGGTGCTGCCTGATGCCGATGCAGTCCACTCATGGGGGAGATACTCTTGTGCTTCCGGTGATCTTCCAAAGCCTCCACTAGCCAGGACAACGCCCTTTGTGGCTCGCAGAGATATAGTATGGCCATTCTGGAGCACCTTCAGCCCTGTAAACCGACCATGCTCCAGAATAGCCTCCTCCGCGGTGGAATTGTTCCATAGCTGAACTCCTTCTCTCTGAAGTGATAGAAGAAGTCGGCCTACTAGTGCATTTCCATTCGCCATGGCCGTCCCTTTGCCCCATGTTATAAGGTCAAAAAGGTATCTCGAAAAAACTTTAACGGCGTACCCCAGATTGCTGATGCTGCGGAATGGATCCGTGAGCATTGGTAGGGCCGCTGGATCGACTTGCATTGTCCCAAACGCCGAGAGTCCCTGAAGGGGGTACCGAACATCCTTGATCAGTTTACCCATTGCCCGCCCATCAAACTCCTTTGTCAGTAGTGTTCGTCCAATGGAAGCTCCGTCCGTTGATACGTGATAGTCTGGCAGGGGGACCGGCTTGAAAGCGACTTCGGAATTAGCCTCCATCCACTCCACCATTTCAGGGCCTGATCTTAAAAAGGCTGCAATGCGATCCTGAGTATATAGGGAGCCAAGAACGTTCCGAAGGTATGTATCTGCTTTGGCCGTGCTGTCCTGAACCTGGATGGATGGTTGATGCTTGTTCGCTGGAATCCAAGCTCCGCCGCCGGAGAACGCTGTCGTCCCGCCAAACCAGCGAGTTTTCTCCAACACCAAGACGCGCAGCCCATGCTTCGCCGCGACATACGCTGCCGTCAGACCGGAGCAACCTGATCCCACAACGATCACATCGAATTTCGGGGTCTCGTTCGCTGCCTGGAAGACCTGGTTAGAGGAAGCGAGT
Organism: Aspergillus sp. PA3604; assembly: GCA_023624935.1. Classification (NCBI taxonomy): domain Eukaryota; kingdom Fungi; phylum Ascomycota; class Eurotiomycetes; order Eurotiales; family Aspergillaceae; genus Aspergillus; species Aspergillus sp. PA3604. The sequence continues at coordinate 23,245 of JAMABJ010000056.1, forward strand.
ATCTGGTTCTGCGACATATATAACGCACGTGCAATCTCCTGAGATGGCGCCAGGACCAGTAAAGGGAGCTTTGACTATGACCTCTTTGCAGAGGGCCCATTCGGGGAATTTTTGATCTGCTGAAGAGCATCATTCGGGTGTTGGCTCCAACCGTTGTAGTTGTCAATTGAGGCCGCGGGGAATGAAAACACGCCTACATCGCAAACCATATGTATGTACTCCAAATTATGGGCTTGTCCACATGTTCTGAACTCATTTGCTTACTGAGTAGCTCCATCCCATAGCCGAAAAGACGCCCCTGTCTTTGCTGACTCCTCATCTCGGGCCATCTTCGGGGTATTCGGCCCTACTTATAGTCACGATTTCCTCGCTATCAGCATCGGACTTGTTGCAGACATATGTATGTCACGCAGTTCCGCTGTGACGCTCACATTTCCGGCCCATCTTACCTCCCCAGCAACAGCTGTCGAAATGGAATTTCCCAAATTCTTCGTCATCGCACGGGTTGTTGGACGCAACGGGGCGTTGCCACTGGTATGTTCGTCGTCTCCTTTCTATGCAATCTCAAAACTAACTTCATTAGTGGAAAGATCGTCTCATTCACCTGTGTGACGTCTCCGCCACTGAGCGATTAGGTGACTCCTATTACTGGGGACAGGATCTCGATGGCGAGCCTGATACCCTTTGGGGACTGGAAGGATACACTCATCCTGTTGGCTTTTTTCTTGGACATGTGTCGACGGATACTTTCAAAAGGGAGATGGCTCTTGTAGATGTCGACAAACTCCTCCGAACAGAGCAAGGGTTGGCAAGCCCTGACTATGACCTGCACCACTATGACTGGGCTGGTGGCTGGCTCAAGCGCGCAGATGATCCTGAACGAGACTCAAAAACCAGCTTGGTCGCCGTTATTCACTTCTGGGCTAGCAGTGAATCTACCCGGGCACACCTGCTCGCCACACTTTTGGCCGCTGCGAAGGACTTTAACCACTCGGTACAGAGCTTCGGCATTCTCAAAGAAGTGAGGGATGAGAGAATGGTTACTCTGTGGCTCCGGTTAGTAAAGTACGCGTAATTCGTATACCTGCAGCAGCTTACGTGCCCCAGGTCGAAATCCCCTGAGCACTACGAACGCTTGGAGTCCTCGAGCGAGTTTCGGGGTTTAATGACTAGGGCAAGTGGAATATCAACCAAGACTCAGGTCCACCTCTCGAGAGCCTTCGACGGACACCTTGATTTATCTTCGTCCCGTACCTGAGCGACCCAAATGTGGTGAGCCCGAAATAGCACAAGCACGTCTTGGGGCCAAATATTATGAAAGATGGAATAGCGGTTGCCAGTATTCAGAGATCCATACATAGAGACGTAACTGGTTCTTTGAAAGCCCTCTTTTGTCGCCACGGGTGAGATTCTGAATTCACATGGACGTTTCACTAGAATATGTACGTGTGCATACCGTCTATCACTGCATACTTGTTTACCATGATCCAACGTTTTCTCCAGTAGTCCAACATCTCTTCACCACACGTCCTCCTGGTTGAACTGTTAGTCAGAACGCTCTCAGAACAGATTATAAGGAGGGAATCCGGGTACCTGGTAGCGCCCAGTAGCCTTGAGCTTCTGTACGAATGCCTCTCCTGATTCTGCGCTTGTTTTGTCTTGTTCGAGGATTTGGCATAGAACGCCCTGGACCTGCCGCGCCATTCTGGCATCGCCGCAGATGTAGACATAGCCCCCGTTCTCAACCAAGAGAGAGCGGACGGTTGACGCGTATTGTGTCAATTTATCCTGGACATAGACCTTTTTCTTACTCTGTCGAGAAAATGCAGTGTGCATTGTGAAAAGCCCGGCTAGTTTCCGCTGGCACTCCTGGCATAACTGGTCAGCAGAACTGTTCTACGCAGCCCAATGACCTTCTTCCGTAAATTGGGACATACCTTCCATTCATCTGCGTAGGCAAAATCTTCGGACTGTGTGCGACAGCCGTAGAATAGGGCCATCTTTCCAGGTGATAGACCGGCACTGGCCTGCGCCACTCGCTCATGGATAAAGGCTCGGAATGGAGCAACCCCGGTGCCAGGACCCACCATAATTAGAGGCCGGGATATATCCGCTGGAAGTCTGAAGTGCGATTGGCGAATGTGGGCAGCAACACTGAGTTCATACTTGCCGCGAGGCCCAGAAAGGGCATAGGCAATGTTCCCCGTTACTGGTGTTTCGCTACATTTCCGTTGCTTAAGTCCCAGAAGGTAGTTGGTTGCCACGCCTTTGAAACATCGTTCGTCAAGTTTGGTCGACTCGACCACTGCGGTGATTGCGACTCGGTCCTTTTCGACAAGTGAAGATGATGAAATTGAGTAGTAGCGGGGCTGGAGGGCCCGCATACCTTCAATGAGAATGGCGAATGGGATAGAGCACGCAGGCTTATCGGGACTGATTGTCTCTATCAGCTGTGCCATATTTAGCATTCGAGAGCTGACAAGCTCTGCAAAGTAATCCTTATTGTTACCGAGCTTGGAAAGGGCCTCCTTTTGCTGCTGGTCCGCAGCGAATCCAGCACAAGTTTGAAGGAACTGCCGGGAGACAGGGCCTGCTATTTCAAGGTAATACCGTGCAGCAGCGTCATAGGTTGTTGGTGTAGGAATTGGCAGGTGGGAAACGCCATCCAGCGCCGAGATATGAATGGTCTCGTGTCGTTTCTCTATCAGACCAAAAACCCGCAGGAAACGATCAACTTCTGCGTTTGAATTCATGGGCCATATTGCGACATGGTCACCAGTCTCATATGCCAGATCAGAATTGGAAATATCCAGCTCAAGGTGAAGGCAATTGCGCCCTGCCGAACGGAAGAGCTCATAGCAGTGCTTGAGCGGAACAACGCATGGATCCCGACGGTTGCTGGGTGTGATTTTAATTCCATTGAGCTCGTCTACGCTGCGTTCACCGAGAAACACACGCTCGGGTTGCGCATTGGCCTCTGCGACGGCAAACGATGGCTCGAACTGAGTCTCTTGCTCTCGAAGATCCATGGCGCTCGACAAAACATGCCACACCTCGTCCTTCCAGCTGAGAAAGTCGTCTTCTGTTGATCCTTTAGCATCATCACCTTCGCCGAGAACGCACATTCGCTTCGCACCACGCAGTGACAGCGCAGCATCCACTTTTCGTGCGACGAGGTTGTAATGTTCGTAAGTACTATTGCCTAGTCCAAACATTGCATATCGCAGACTGCCAAGTCGACCCTCGTTCTCTTCGGAGGTGATAAACTCAACGAACTGTATCGCATTGTCCGTTGGCTCGCCTTCCCCATATGAAGAGAGCAAGAAGATGGCAGCCTTGTCCGTGCGAAAGTGGACCAGCGTCTCATAATCGTAGTCTTCTAAGTCCGCCACCATGGTTTGTAGCCCGAACCGCGATTGGCCCTCCTTCGCGAGTCGCTCAGCCAGATCTTGCGCGTTTCCTGTTTGCGAGCCGAAGAATACAACGAGATCTTTCTTTGTGGCGTCCATGCGCTGCACAATGCACCTGCCAACTGCCTGCTTCGAGCTATTGGCTTCTGTTCCGATTCCGCGATCTCTCCCTATGTTGAATATTCGGCATTTTGACAACGCTCTACGCAGATAAGCAGCGAGAAGGATGCCAGCCAGGGCAGTGAAGCAGGCGGCTGCAAATATAGAGTTAGGAGGCTTGGGCGGAACTGGTTAGTTGGTAAGAACATAATTCCGATGGCTTGGTTGGGCATACGTGGATTTTATCCCCTATCTGGTAGGTTCCTGATACCGAATGGACCTCCGCTGAGGATTGACTGGCTGTCGGACCAGAGATCTCGAAGTCCCCCATACTGAGCGTTAATGATCAGTGGTGACGGTAAACAAGGCTTGTACCTTTAATCGGATTGCACAATGGTGATTGCTTGCAGAAAAGGCTCTAGAGGCTTCCTACCGGGGCCTGCGGATACTGTCGAGCTTGCCGGGGGGGTCTAACGGGAGTTATTGCGGTAGAGTACTACTCTCTCATTTGTCGTTCTTGGCCCGGGATTGACTTCTACCCCTGCTTTCAAGGGCTGTTTTATTCTCTAACTAGCCTGGCATCGGACTTAGGCTGATCTGCTTGTTACACAGAAGCGAAGTCAGCCGTGCTGCGGCAGGATCTCGCCTCAATTTCGGACTCATTCGTGCCTTTGGCCTGCGAGGTTCCGCGACACCGGTGGACGAACCTAACCAGAATTGGCTGCAAGCATTTTCGGCCTGATCACCCAGGGCGTAATCAGGTATTCGGTGTAATGTATGGGGCCCGTTTGGATGATTCCCCTGAGAGGTTGGTGAGCGATCCTACATTTGAGAACTCCAGGTACAAGGAACTTTGCCATTGCATACTCTTGCAAGGCACAAAATCATATGCTTGAGAGCATTGGAAATACATTATATTCATAGGGAATGGGATACGTTGAGCGGCTGGCTGAAATATATACGATAACACTAAAGATCACCATGGGCTTTGCCGCATAAGTTACTGCATGAAGGTCGGAGGAAGGTCAGGTCCTGGGTTCTATTAGAATTTCTAATTGGCATCCTCATGGTGCGGCCAACTTACCCCAGACATGCAAATTCCCCGGTTGAGCCAGCTCTCTCTCTGTGGGATTGGCTTCATTGACCAGGTCCCCGTCAACATAATGCTCCAGGATAAAGCTAGAGGTGTCGAACCTGTGACAGGAGGTTAACCGCAATGCATCAATAGCCTATTATAGTAAGAGGATACCAGTAATCGAAGATTTGACTGCCCATGATATGCCGTCCTACACCCCAGCAGTTTTGATAGCCCTTGTGGCGGAGCCAGTCATGACCCAGAACCTGCGTGTCGAAATCGTGCGTTTCGAAGGAGGAGTGATGAACATGGGACTGGGGTCCTTCAAAGAAAAAGAAGCAGTGATGGTCAACAAACTCCGATCCTCGGTCCAGATGGAGGAAAGTGGTTATGTCCCTCCCACTGTCATCATGAACAAGCTATTCTGACTCAGTAAAACCCTCTATGAAATAGCCACATTGGTAGAACTTACATTGCTTGCTTTGAAATTGAAGTGGGTGGTGTAGAACTGGTATGCCTTCGCAAAATCAGTTACACACATTCCAAAGTGGCCGAGCTTGTGAACTGGTGCAGGCCCTGCATCGTTGTCAGAAACAGGCAGGGGTTGCGTGTCATATTCGTCGAACTCGCGCACCTTTCTCGAATCGTTGGGTTTTATTGCCAGGGCGATGCTTTTCCTCGGGCTGCACATAACGAATCAGCCAGTAGTTAGGAGAAAGGGAGAGGCCATGCTGGAACTGACAAAGTTGAAGTTCAAGGGAGTGCGTGTTTCCACATGGTCCCTAAATGTCTGGCCGTATACAAGGTGCATAGGAAACTTGTCTACGGGATCACAAAACGTTACACATTTCCCCCCTCCCGGGGCGTCAGTTAGAGGATAGATGTCGGAGGCTCCTGGCAACGATCTAGCGATTTCAAGATCGGCTTCCGACTCGACGGCAAAAGCAGCACCAGCAAATGCGTCTTGTTTGCCTTTGCTGGCGCAGTAGACGAATGGTTCTGAACCAGTGCCGCGGAAGTAGAAGTTGTCTCCGACACGCTTCGTTTCCTGCATTCCAAAGTCTGCAAGAAAGCCACGGGCACTGTCGATGTTCTGGTGAGTATAGAGCACATGGGCGATGCGCACTAGTTGGATCTTAGGAGCCATGATCCTAACTTCAATGCCAATCTTTGAGGTAGAAAACTAGGGGTGTGGGCTGATCGAAGGAAGCTACTCGGGCCTCTCGACGCCGGAAGGCTCAGCGCTGCTTAAACAACCGCCCCTATATCCGCATATCCGGGTCGAAGCAGGCCAGCTTTCGGGTTATCTTCAGGTCATGATTGTGTGATCTGCAAACGGGATGGAGCTAGTCGTACGATGGACAGCCTGGCCGGGCTGTCTTCGGGAGATTTCCCAACCTCATAACAGCGATTGGAGAGCAGGCTTGCTGTACATACACCAGAACTGCATCTATACTTTACTCTTTTTGCTTAGGGAACGGCAAAATGGCGGCAGGAAATCATCTTCTCAAAGCCAGTATTGCTATACAAAGGCAGTGCTTCATGTCTCGGTCGACCATCCGCTGCCTCCACACGAACCGTTCATCTTTCGCAAGGCCTGCACGCCCAGCAACCAGAACCCGTGCCATGGCTCCCGTCGCAACTACTGGCAATAACGGAGCGAGTAGCCCGATTGGTTCTCACCATGAGCAAATGAGGCGAGCCTCGACTGGACAAGTGCCTGGAGAAGTCGACACCGAGTTCTTCATCGTCGGGGCTGGGCCTGCAGGAGCCTCTCTTGCCGGCTTTCTGGCGAGCTATGGTAGACAATTATTCCCATCACTGCTTTCCGTCACTAATTCCACTGACCATTCAAAGGTCTCAAGGGGGTGATGATAAGTGCTGCTCCAGCGACAGCCAATACGCCACGGGCCCATATTACCAACATGGCAGCCTTAGGTCCGATACACCTTCTCTCGCTCCATATAACCAGGCCCATGCTAATTTTGGCCCAGAGTGTTTGCGCGACATTGGCCTTGACAAGGAACTCCGTGAACTTTCTGCCAAGGGGCACTGCATGATACACACGCGATGGTGCCATAGTATGGCGGGTGAAGAATACGCTCGGATTCATTCCTGGGGCCATGCGCCAGACCGTAAGGCAAGTGGGCCATTGATCTATACTAATATCAGGTAATGTGTGCACTAATCTTGTGGCAGGGTGATTACGAGAAAGCTAGTCCCTGTTCTCCGGTTGATCTGCCTCAAACACTGCTGGAGCCAGTTCTAGTGCGACACGCAGCGCAACGTGGATTTTCCACGCGCTTCAGCACAGAGCTGTTGTCATTTGAGACCGGTCAAGACGGCATTATCACTGCCACGGTTTATGACAAGCTTTCGTCGCTCCAGTACAAGATACGGACCAAGTATCTTTTCGGCGCTGATGGTGCGAGGAGTCAGATTGTCAAACAGCTAGACTTGCCTCTTTCAATCAAACCAAGTCAGGGGATAGCAATCAACATTCTGGTCAAGGCCGATCTCTCACATCTTGTCGATACTCGCCGAGGAAACCTGCACTGGGTTATGCAGCCTGATAAAGAACACCCACTATTCGGCTGGCAGGGGATCGTCCGCATGGTGAAGCCATGGAACGAATGGATGTTTATTCTCCTCCCTACCAGAGACTGTGATATCAATATTGAACCCTCCAAGGAAGAGTATATGCAGCGCGTCAGAGAATTCATTGGCGACGAAACACCCGCGGAGATTTTAGACATTTCCAAATGGTTCATTAACGAGATCGTCGCCGAGAAATATTCGGAGGGAAATATGTGAGTAGTCTCCAGCCATATCGGAATGGTTTGGCGAGGACTGACACTGTCCCACAGTTTTTGTTTGGGAGACGCTGTTCACCGGCACCCACCGATGAACGGCCTTGGTTCGAATACGTGTATACAGGATGCGTTCAATTTGGCGTGGAAGGTTGCGTACGTCCACAAGGGCCTGGCTCCGCCTTCTCTGTTGGATACATATAGCATTGAGCGACAGCCAGTCGGGGACTCTATCATCACCCGTGCCAACCAGGGGTTCCGTGACCATTTTCATATATGGGAGGCCTTGGGGACCCTACCAAACGAACTTCAAGCTCGTCAAGAAGTTTTATCCGAACTAACAGAGCCCTCTCCCAAAGGGCGTGCCCGCCGTTCGGCTTTCCAGAAAGCGATTACTCAGAGCTCGCGGGAATTCCATGGCCTCGGTATCGAGATGGGTCAGGTCTATAGTGGGCCAGGTATCTACGCGCGTGAGGAACGTCTGCCATACAAACGCTTTGGACGTGCCGCAGAAGACGAGGTGCTGTACTACGAGCCAACCACGTACCCTGGATGCCGGTTACCGCATGTGTGGCTCAACAAGGCGGTACCAACACAGCCAGTATCGACAATTGATCTTGCTGGACACGGCGCGTTTACATTGTTCACTGGTATTGGTGGGGATCCCTGGAGGAGTGCAGCCGAAGCGGCGTCTGCGGAGCTGGGGGTCCCAGTCAATGTATACTCCATTGGATTCCGGCAGCAATGGGAGGATACTTACTTCGACTGGGAGCAGCTACGGGGAGTTGAGGAGGACGGAGCAGTCCTCGTCAGGCCAGACCGAGTGGTTGGCTGGCGCGCGCAGTCGGTGTCGCGGAGCTCTGAGAGCCCCTGTGCGATGAGACTGTTGAAGGCGCTGAAAGCCATTCTAGGGCGATGACTGTAGCAAATTACTCTAGCTGCTCGTATAGGATTATGTGTCTTTCGCCATTTCAATATTAACCAGTGTTGCAACTCGCATGTCATTTCCTTGGTAGCAGCTTGGCCCGAATGTGATACGCGTCATGTCGGTGGTCAAGCGTGTTACAAGCTTGCCATGTCCTAAACCCGTTTGAAAATCTTTAGATGATAAGTATTATCTTTCCTGTCATTCTGTTGGTTGTTTAAATGTTAAAAATGATGTAGTACTTTCTTTAAAAGGCATTGTTGAGAATTTTCTACTTGTACCATATTTATAGTTGAGACGTAAAATCCAAAATCATATGCACTAATAGGTCGAAAGTATCCTTGCACCTTCCGGAAGCGTCAAATACTCTACATGTTTAAACGTGAATATCTCCACGAATTCTTGGCTTTTTGACTCCATACAAAGTGAAGTCGATAGCTAGGATCGATATTTAGTATACCGACCTTTTGTCTTTATTACAGTTTACAGGCGGCGCTGCATTGACCTGATTAAGCTATCAATGACCCCCTGGTCAACCTTCTCCCACGAAGTAATTATTGCTTCATGGAATCGCGTCCAATCCAACTTCGACCTTCCTTGTAGATAGATTAATGGGTATACTTTATTAGGTAGTCTTTTAGATGATGCCAAACATGTTCTATTGGATTTAAATCGGGTGAGTGTGGAGGCGAATCGACAACCTATATGCCATGACTTTTAAACCACTCCTGTACTATCTCTACTCTGTATATCCGCGCGTTGTCTTGCTGGAATATTAAACCAGCTTTATAGTTTTTAATAAGGCCCTTTTGAGTGTATTAATATAGGAATTCGCTGTAAAGCCGTTCCGAGGTGACTGTTCGTCCCGCTCCATGATGACCAATTTTGAACGGCCACCAATCCAGATAGAACCCCATACAATCTGCGAGATATCCTTTCCATGATTTGAAAGGCTCACGAGATTTCGTCGATAGGCTTCATTTAGGAATAGGAAGACGAACTGGGTAGGAGAATTGGATTTTCGTTGAACGGAACATTCGTCAATGTACGTTGTTATCAACCTGGGAGCTTAATTCGCTACCGTAGGATGGTAGTCGGCTATGGTACCACAACAAATCAAAAAGAGCATCACCTTAAGGCCGATATAACGAATCTCAATCAAATATACAAGACTATCTGGCCTGGCGTTGCCGCGAAGCTAAGAGAGCCGATTACCAACATCCGCGGTTAGAAATGGAACGCCGCTTTTGGATCAATTGACGATGTGAAGTCCGCCTCCTTGGTGGCCATATTCACTGGGAACGAGACATGTTCATGGACCCACTGCCATCTTCCATTCTTCTTACTCAAAAGGCCGGTAACACGGTAGATCATCTGGAATGCTTTGCCGTCTTTCGACTTTCCGCGAAGCCGCTGGATCATTGTCGAATACCCCGAGGTTTTTGATGTCGCAAACACCTCGAGATCCTTGAAGTCGACCGTCGCATTGGAGAAGTAGGGGAAGGTCTTCTCAAAGTGCTCTTTGAAGTCTCCGCGCCCGGTGAATCCAAACAGGTCGAAGGTGACGACCTCGTCAATCGCGTAGAACGGCTTGCCGCTCTCAGAATCATTGTTGAATTCTTGGTTCAGACATCTTGCCCAGCCCTTGTAGAACTCAAGAATCTCTGCCTCCTCCTTCAAAAGCTCGGGTGCATGATCCTGGGGGAGTTCAGTGCTGTTAGAATAGACTACCGTGTGGGATATACGTGATTGAGGATAATTACCTCGCTCTTCGGATAGCTGAGATTGTCCCACAATGCCTGCACTGTAGTGAGGGTGTTCTGACCAAGACATAAGTTAGCTCGTAGACTAACCAATGGCTTTCAAGGAGCGTACTTCGTTGAAAAACTTGCCGTCAGACATCGCGTATTGATTCAGGTTATGCAGTAACTTGGGCTAAGGGATGGGTGAAACTAGTTGGCTTTACCTACCTAGGAAGAGGCCAACCCAACTCTATTAAAATATCTTTACGATTACCTGCCGTCAGTGATGATACCCCGACCGGAGGATACACATTGGTAGGGATTATGGGCCCGAAGATACTGCGGCCGAAAATGACGCGGTGAATGATAGTTCGACCGAAGATAGGTCAACTGCTTCAAGATGATGCGTGAGCCCCCTGGTAGTAGAGAACCTATACCCCTTGACGTGGTTTAAAGGCACCTTGAGACGACATCAGCGAAGCAGGACGGGAACTAAGCATCCAATACGTATCATGGCGCTTTCAATCTATGTTGCACTTTACAGTGCCATTGCATATGGGCTTTTTCGCGTGCTTCGCATGGGCAGAAGAGATGCCAAGATGCCACCTGGGCCTCCAACACTTCCGATACTGGGCAATCTGCATCAGATCCCGGTAACAGGACTCTACAAGCAGTGAGTGGAACCAAACTTTGCTACCGAGGCTCTTGTAACGAGCATCTGCCTAGAATTCGGGACTGGGGTAACCAGTACGGAGGGGTCTTCTCCCTAAAATTTGGGTCGAACAATGTCATCGTGCTATGCGATAAAAGAGCAGTGCATGAACTTGTTGATAAAAAGGGCCTCCTGTATGCGGACCGACCGCATAGTTATATTGGCGAGCTTTTGACCCTTGGTGATCATATGGTTGTCTCGTCAGGGGATCCCCTGACTCGACTGAAGAGGAAAGTGGCCACACACAACCTGTCCGTACGTGTACCCTTCTCGTTTCTGGTCGATGGTTTGTTAATTGTCGATATCCCTTACCAGCCACGTGTGATTGATGTGAAGCTTGCGCCAATCCAAGAGAGCGAGTACGTAAAGCCAGCCCCTTCTCCGCGCTCGGGTACGAATCTAAAGAGGTGTGGTCTAGGATAACGCAGCTCGTTTACGACATTATGAATACCCCAGACAACTTTTACAGACACTTACGGCGGGTCACTGCTTCAATTGCTTGTACGTTTATCTATGGACAAAGGGGGGCCACCTATGATTCGTTCTGGGGTCATGTAAGTCTCACCATTAGGACCAAGCCAGAATCACCCAAGGAACTAGCTCAGGCTAATGACGACATTAGTGTGTCTACACGGCATTAGCAAAGGTACTACTACCCCAAGACTTCGCGATTTCAATCATGACTGATTTACCTCTCGCATAGTTTGGCGAAGCACTTGAGCCAGGCGCGAACCCTCCCGTTGATGAGTTTCCGTTCCTCAAGTACTGGCCCACCCGATTCAGCTCCTGGAAGAAGCGCGCGTTAGCTTCCAGAGAGGCAATGGATGCGATATGGGGCGAGGCCCGGGCATTTGTTGAAGACAGACGCAAGCGAGGCATCAAGCGCGATTGCATTGCGGATAAACTGCTTGACGAATACGAGGCTAAAGGGTCCCCCTTCACCCAGCATGCCTTTGACATGCTCCTTGGAGAATTGGTTGAGGGAGGAGCCGAAACCACCTCTTCGTCATTGCTAACTGTGGTTCTTGCACTCGCAAGAAACCCAGCCATCCAGGAGAGGGCCAGGAAGGAGATTGACCCAATCTGTGGGACAGACAGGTAAGTGAGGGTTGGATCTGGGCGTAGAACTCAAGCTAATACTTCCTTGAGGTCACCGACGTGGACGGACTTTGATACCATGCCCTATGTCAATTGTATAGTGAAGGAAGGGATGAGATTCCGCCCAGTGTGAGTCAAGTTTAGACCATCGCCAAACGCATTCTTGATCGACTGACACGACAAAGAATATCAACCGGGCTGCCTCACCGGAATGCAGAAGAGGACGAATATGAGGGCATGTTGATCCCCAAGGGGTCAATGATCCTGATTCCTCTCTGGGCAATTCACCACTCGGAGCGGCTTGGGTATACTGACCCGGAGACCTTCAATCCCGATCGGTTCCTTAAGCATCCAAAGCTTGCCAACGATTATGCAGGGAGCCCAGATTACAACGACCGAGATAAGTATTCCTTTCCCTCCGCGCAGTCCTATGCTGACATTCCGCCCGATCACATCATTACGGATACGGCGCTGGCCGGCGAATGTGCCCTGGAATTCATCTAGCGGAGCGAAATCAATGGCGCATGGTTGCTAAATTGCTCTGGGCATTTGATATCTCCGAGCCAATTGACCCGCAGACAGGGAAAATAGTACCGCTCGATCCGGATGCGTACGAGATGGGCCTCCTTCATGCCCCGCTCCCCTTCAAGGCTAGCATCAAAGTCAGAAGCAGCGCTCATGCAGCTACCATCCGCAGGGAAATGGAAGAAGCGAAGAAGGCATTCGCACAATGGGAGTAGTCTGGAGTGTTAAATATTATTGTTCTTGACCTGTAGAAGACCACTTCCACTCGTTACCGCATGGCCATTGAACTACTAATGAGCATAAGTCGCCTAGTATTTCTAGCGCTGCTACTTGAGTAGAATTAGCCTAGAATTAATCTTTTTTTTTTTCCTTCAACGTCGTGTAAGCCATTTCTCTGACTCGCTCCGCAGCACATGCACTCTTCATTTGGGTATGCACAATCAGCTTCTGGTTGGCATACGAGTCTACCAGACTTGTTCAGCTATGGATGGGCAAAGGCTCTATCTCGTGGAAATCATTGCTCAATTTCATAAATTAAGATACAGATGTGACGCATATTCGGCAGAGGCTCAGTACCATTAGAGTTTCTTTCCAAACCAACGAACTCAACTCCCTCAGTGGATCGTATAACCCCCGTCGACCTATTCCGTTAGAATATGACGACTTGGCACAATACCCTTGGAGGAGGAAAGGCAACATACAACCATAGTTGCTCCAGTCATATAACTTGACCTGGAGCTGGCAAGAAATACAACCGCATCAGCAATCTCTTCTGGGAGAGCAAGGCGACGCATTGGGGTTTTGTCAATGTTGGGCTTCAACTAATCAGAACTTAGTATGAGCTGGAATTTTGCGAATAACCAAGGTTGACTGTAGACATACGAAGTTTCGAATCTCAGGCGTCATCAGTGGGGTATCAACAAAGCTAGCGGTCCTCAGTTAGCATTCGGTATTAGCGACAAAAAAGGTGTATCATACCCCGGGCATACAGAGTTGACTCTGACCCCGAGTTTGGCGTAGTCAAGGGCATCCGTCTTCGTCAAGCCGAGAATTGCTGCATCGTGTCATTAGCCAGATTACCTGAGAGCTTGAACGGATGCCAACCGTGCTTGGAAACGGTATAGAGACTGTTCTCAGGCATAGCTACGACGCCCAAGATTGAATTTACGTTGATGATGGAACCTCTCGCCTCTCTTGCTTGTAGACTTGAATATGCTCAATTAGCAATGCGCAACGCGGTAAAGCCAGGTACGCAACGAACCGGAAGTCTTTTGCTTGGGAAGGAAGCGGATCCTGCTTCTCCATTAACCTCACCTCGGCACGTTCGCATAACCACAGCCCTTTCAGGTTAACGTCAAGAACCTGGTCCAAATCTGCCAGCGTGTTCTGGGCAGTTGGTCGGAACGGTCCTGGTACCGCTGCATTGTTCACCGCATAATCAATGCGCCCGAAGGCTCTGAGTGCCTGCTCGAACGCTTCCTCAACTTCCCTCTCAACTGCCAGGTTCACCTGCAATGGCAGAAACTGGGCGTTCGGAAACTCCTTGAGTAGGAGCGTCTCTGTGTTCTTCAGGCCTTCGAGGGATAGGTCTAAGCCAACCAAGCGTTGAACGCCTTCGCGCGCAAATTGGAGGATACAGGCCTGGCCAATAGTACCGCCAGCACCTGTTACAAACGCAACCCTAGTTACACCCGGTCTTAATCCATATCCGGGGCTTTGTTCGGCTGGACCAACTTACCCGGAAAGATTCAGGTGCATTTCGACGTCCTGGTACACTTGAAAGAGGTGAAATGTTTCTACCAGGGATAATTGTCTAAGAAATTCTCTAGTAGAAGTCGTGGGGCGATAGTTTATACGATCTCACTGCGTACATCAATTCCATGACAAAGCGGGCCATTCTCGGTATAATTCTACCTGTCCCATAATATCCTGCCTTCTATATAGCGCTATCTGATGTAGCATGGTATTAAGCTCAAGATTTTGGCTAGCTCTTTCGCGGTCTTTTTTCGGTTCAATCTGTAACTGGACCCTTATGACTTAGGTAGAGATATAAGAGAAACAAAACGACCAGGAGAGGGGGGAAGCTGCGCAGGGTGGTTGATTAAGACTAAATCGGGGTGACTTTGGGGACACTAGCGCTCACGTTCGGGGATCTTACTTTCCCCAACATGGCAACAGCGGAAGTCGATTTGTGCAAGATTTTATGCTTTCGCTGAAAGTTTTGTCAAGTACAAAATCCGACAACCCGGTCCGCTGGTTCGGCGCCGGGAGTGGGTCTCATTCGGCGCCGAAGTGGGGCTCCTTTTAGTCTGAACCAGATTGATTATTGATTGGCTAGCCGACGCAGGAGTGGAGATCTGCCGGATAACGACAGCCGTTTTGCCCGAGATCTTGTGATTGCCTCTGTTGCTCTTCCTTGCTACCCATACCAAGTCTGTGCGACAATAAGGAAGAAGCAGGTAGAGTAGGGTCTCTCGTTTGAAAATAACTTGCTCACCTAAATTCTCTTTCGCTGCTCGGTATCAATCTAAAGCCTCCGCCTACCGACCCGTAAAATCCCCACTGCCGATTAGGATTATATATTTCTACATAGACTTCATTATACGGTGTCCTTCACCCCCAGATTGCAACGCAGTTAGCGTACTGAATACATGTTGTTCTTTCGAGGCCCAAGATTTCGTCAGGAGAGTTATAATTCCAGACTGAAATCAGAGACTTGCTACGGTGTCAGGGCAAGTTGGCCTGATTTTCGGAGGCGCTGCTTGTACCAGCAATCTCGGAAGGCTTCTATTAGATTAGGTAATCATGGAAACGGCCTGGTCGGAACTTGATCTGAATGATCTCGACGGCGGCCCACTCAAGCTGCCGCACGAGAGGCTCGCTCGTAGTTGCAAGGGATTCATAGCCCCGCAGAGACTGGAGGGAGTTCTTCCCCGCATTTTTGTCTTTACAACGTCCATCCCAGCAATTATGACCACTCCGCGAGTACGAGCCTCTCTGGCATGTCAAAGCTGTCGCCGTCGCAAGGTGAAGGTAAATTAGCTCTAAAAGTCCAAGCATGAGGAGCGTTGACTAATGATCTCTACGTCGCTAGTGCGACGCTCAGACGACCCAGGTCGCGAGCCAATGCACCCCTTGCAGACATTTGGGCGTTCCCTGCATCGTGGATCGCAACAGTGACCGGCGAAGACTGACTGCGCGTAAACAAGTCGAAATTCTAGAACAGCGTGTCCGAGGCCTCGAGGGTCAGCTTCGTCAGGCTGCACAAAACAACTCCCGCAATGAGAACCCATGCGTACGAGACGAGGGCCTGCTTGCCTCTCCGTCCGCGACTGTGGCGCAGGATATTTCCTGGGGCCTATTTCCAGAGTAGGGAGTAGTTGAAAGCGCTTGGGTGAAGCATTTGCTAATAGCCACGCAGATTTCAGACCACCTTGCCCGCTTTCGACCTCGCTGGTGCTGATTGCCTGCTGCCATTCAATGACCAAAATAACGATATTTCCCGCAGCGTGTGCCAACTGGAGCCGACTATTAGCCCTCGTACACCACAGTCTAGCGACTCGGATACTTATGTCGACCAAGGGAGCACGACACATGGCCAAGGGGCGCTCGGCCCAACCTCTCAGTCGCATTTGCGGCTGCTGGGTGCACGGACGAAGGTGGTTTCCACGCGTCTAGATGAGTTCGCGGATTTGGGAATAGTAGTCGACATCAACTCGGCACATCTAAGAAACCTTCTTCTGGACTCTTTTTTCCGCTACCAGCCTCTATGGGTTAGTGTGGTTGACGAGCATGTTTTTCGGATCCACCTGAGCGCACAAGAACCATCTATGTGGTATTCACCTTTTCTAGAAACTGTGATGCTAGCCTGCGCCGCTCGTTTAAGCACATCTAGTGCGGTTCAGCTCCTGGCTGAGGAATATTCCGCGCAGGCTAAACTACTTATCCCACAGGCTCTTAAGGACCCCTCCGCCGCGGCCATGCAGGGATTTTTACTTTTGAGTGAGTACGAGGCCACCCAGGGGCGCGAACGCGTTGGGTGGCAGCTCTGCGGTACGTACAATTAATCGCTACTCACCTTTTCTACGTCACCTACTAAGCACCGTTCGTGGTCTGTACAGGCATGGCTTGTCGTCTGCTTTCGGATCTGGGTTTACATCTGTTGCGAGACTCCCGCAATGACCAGGAAAACGTGTCGATTCGGCGATCTCGACTCCACCTGCTAGGGGCATGTATTGCATTTGAGGGTGCCTGGTGCCTGTACCTTGGTCGCCCAAGCTCAATTCCCCGGTCCATCATCCGGAAAGCAGCATTGAGCTGTGCGAAATACCAGGAGCTCGCAACGCCGACATTATCTGCTTGGCTGGGCCTTTGTTACCCAATGGCCGAGGCGTGCGATATTCTGAACAGCTCTGTGCTGCTTGACGAAGAAGATATATACCAACTGCGGCGGCTGGATACTCGTCTTCAAAGGTGGCGCCAGGATTTACCTCCTGGTTTTCAGTGGGACGGTCACAACGCTGCAGATCTAGACCCAACAGCATATGGTGTACACATGCAGTACTGCAATGTACAGATTCTCATCCAGCAAGTACTTTTGAAAGAACAAGACCAGGAACCACTTGAATACAACAGCGCCGCGGCGCGGACTACCCAGCAACGCATTTACGATTCCGCAATCGATATAATTCGTCTTCTCATGTTTCGCCATGTGCATGGTGCCGAGAAGGTCCCCGCTATTATGCTGGACAACACTAACCTTGCTTTGGGGACCCTTATTGACCACTACCTCCGCCACGCAGACCCAAGCGAACACCGAGACCGGGATGTTCGGTGGCTGAGACTAGCAATCGCAAGCATGGCCCACATCTGTTCACAATTTCCGGTCATTGTCCGCATGTTGGACTCGTGGAGAGAAGTTGTTAAATGCTCGCCACTCGTATCATTATTTCCATCAATGGAAGGCAACGTCGACCGAGCCTCGATCCAGCCTGGGCATGCGATAGTGCATTCAGGGGTGAGGGATCAGACGGGAGAAGTGAGCAGCCCTTTCTCGTTTGAATACGCCGGCTGCCCACCACGACCTGAGGATAACGGCCTGGCCCAATGTCCAGTACTCTTCCTGTAGAGTCGACGGACATTCACTTGCCGTCAAAGGGCTCGGATGATCTGAGCACGTCCCTTTTGTGCTGGCTAAGCCCGCAGGCGACAGTAGCCGACCCTCTTTAACGCCCGGTGTACGCCCTAGTCCGTAATTGCGTGCCTTTGATTTCTGCTCTTTGGGTAAAAGCCTGGGACCATAGAGCACAAACCCGGTGCCAACTTACTGGATGCGTGGTAATGATATGCACATGGCTTGTACTCCATGCATATCAGCCACTCTCATTCTACCTCGTTGCAACTGACCAAAACCGTCACGTCCCGGTTAACCATGGTCGCTGGACCCTAAATCTATCACGCGTGTTGATCAGGTAACTTCAACGAAGAACCACTTTCGACGAGCAATGCCTAGCGAACTCTAGGACAAGAGCGTTAAGTGTCTAAGGGCTTAGGTAAGGCTTTATGACTTTATGCCCTGTATATCGTGTATTTTCCTAGAAATCCAAGATTCACAAGAAGACTTTATATAAATCTACAAAGGAATGCCCACTGTAAAACCTCCATCCACGGCGATATTCTGGCCTGTCATCCACTGGGCGTCGTCCGAGCAAAGAAAAAGAACCACTCTGGCAATATCCCGAGGCTCTCCGAGCCGCGGCCACGGGGTACTCTTCGTCATCTCCGTGATAATGCCCTTGTCATTGAAGTTTGTGCTAGACAAGGCAGTGCGCACGACACCCGGGCAAACCGCATTGACATTGATGGAATCTTTGGCATGGTCAAGTGCAGCATTCCGGGTTAGCATTGACAGCGCCGCTTTGCTGGCTGCGTATGCTGTTTCGCCTGCTATAGCCGTAATTCCAGCGGAGGAGGAGATGTTCACGATCCGGCCGCGGGATCCAGAATCTGTTACACGCTGTTGCAGGAACTGCTTGATGGCTTCGCGCATCGCTGTCGCCGGGCCGCGGGTATTGATGTTTAGCATCGACTGCCAGATTTCGTCGGTTTCCTCCGCGAATGGGCGAAGGGGAATCCACAGACCGGCGTTGTTTACGAGGATGTCTAGTTTGCCGTATGTCTAATCTCGCCCGATAGTATTAGACACAAAGTACTGATTTGCGGTAAAACTTGAGTCACGATAGTCAGGCTTACCTCGACTGCGACCTGAACGAGACGAACAATGTCCTCCGTTTTCCCTAGGTCGCATTTCTGGAACACCGCGCGTCCACCATTGAGGGAGATCAATTCATGGGTCGGGATATGCTTGTCGACCTCGAAGCCTTTCGGCGAAGCTTCTAGCTGGAGATCCGCGCAGACTATTGAAGCACCTTCTTCAGCCAAGGCCAGTGCAATTGCTCGTCCCATGCCGGATGATGACCCCGTGATAATCGCGACCCGGCCGTTAAGTTTGCCTAGTTCATCTTGCGACCTGTTACCAGACATTGTGGTAGCGTGTTGTGGACCCAGATATGAAAGGAAATGATTTTGGTAATCTAGAATGCTGGGTGCGTTTTGGCTTGATTATATTTGAGCCAATGTTCTACCGTACCGCGCGCAATCTATTCCGCCGGGGGAACTGGAATGATTACACCGAAAACATACCGGGGCGAATATATTTGACAGGCCACGTCTCCAATATTGGTATCTTCAACGAGCATTTGAGGTTCGTATTCGAGGCATTTTGAGCAAGGATGAGCGACAGACCCGTTGTGCAGGTAGTCATTGTCCCGCATCGTCCGGTCCACGATGAGGCGGAACTCGATAACGAGCTCAACCAAGCTTTCGCCCTGGTATTGAGGTATTTCTTGATAACAATACCCTTAAACCACGCTGCTTACATTGTATTCCAGGTCTGAAGGACTACTTGGCGCGTATCAGGGACAGAAATTCGAGGAGCGATACACAAGGGTCTACTTACTCCTCTGGGAAAGCCTCAGCGCCAGCCATCATTTCCTCACGTCAGAGGCCTACGACAAGTTTAACATGCTTGCACAGCCGAGCCTCAGAGGCCGCACCATTACATGGACACAGCATGCCGCCATTCAGGCTTCAGGGCTTGCCAGTGTGGACCGCTTCAACAGTTTGCTAACAGCTCCCGCCATTGAAGTTGCCTGGACTAGCGTCAAGGAAGGGAAAGTCAACGGGTATCTCAAGCAGTTCGACGAGGTGGTTCGAGATATCTTGGACAGTGAACCGGGCTGCGATGGCTTTTTCATAAGTCCGCACCTTGAAAACCCCCATAATCAGGTTCTACTCATCAACTGGAAAAGCGTCGACGTACGTCTCCCGTGTTCAGTCAATCCAGGAGCTGGCTAAATATTCCAACAGGCTCACCATGTCGAGTTTGAAAACAAGGCAAGCTTCAAGGCGTGTATTGATGCTCTCTACGATTACTACCGGGAGTTTGTGGTCCCCTGGCATATCGTGGGACTCCGAAGGCTAGCTTAGTAGAGACGGGGAAATTGAAATTGATCGCGACCTTCTCGGCTTTGGTCTGAACAATAATCACAAAATGGTTGACTGCGGCGTTATTTCGCCCCGATATAACTTAAAGGATGCCGAAAATAGTCCGTAGGCCTGGGCCAAGACAACCTTGACCTATGATGAATAAATAGTTATAAAGCATGAGACGTTGAGTTTGCTGTGATATTTACCTCTACGAGAGCATATGACCTACAGGGAAAACTCCATCGAACTACGATGTCTGGTAGAAGCGCATCCACGAAAAGGCTGACACCTGAGGAAGTCAAGCGTCATGCGTCCCCTGGAGATTTGTTTGTCGTCGTGCATGATTGCGTATACGACATAACGAACTTTGTGGAGGAACATCCGTGAGCGAATCTCGCTTCTTGCTCCCACTTATTGGTCGCTAACAACCTACAGCGGCGGAACGGACGTACTCCTAGAGCTTGGGGGACAGGACGCGACAGAAGCATTTGAGGAGGTTGATCACAGCGCCGATGCACGTGAAATTCTCAAAGGGTTTCAAGTAGGCGTATTGCACAGCGATGTACGTTGTTATGCACCTTTTGCAATCCTTGCCTGCCCCCCGCATTAACTAGTCATCGCTATATAGGAGAAAGGAAACAACAGGTCCAGTCCCGGTGGTAGTTCGGCCGCTGGGCTATTGGACAGATCACGCGGGTCTGGTATAACGAGTGGCTATTCTTACATTGTTTTTGTCGTTATCCTGCTTGGAGTTGGTGCCGGCGCTGGCTTTATTACTAGGTACTAAGCACTGACTGGAATCCAGAACAACGTTTTGCGTCCCAATAAAAGCAACTGGTTTTTCGTGCAAACACACATAATTGGTAGATAGGCTCATATCTGGATCAAAAAGTTGATTGGTAAGATGGACAGCCGCTCATATGCCAATGACCGCCGTCCATAATACTATTGCCCGCACTAGTAGACATGCTGTCGTAAGACCGAGGAGGATATTCGAGGCTGATCTCTAGACGGGCACTCCCCAGAGGTCTACGGGCTGATTCCGCGTCGATTCTCAGTTGCAAGACTACGCCTACCGAGCAGGACGAAATTATGCCGAACACCCCGCATCACACTCCAGTGTGTGATATTCCCACACGCTCCCTTGTCCTTACCCCAGTTAATCCGCCCAACCCTGCATGAAGAATTTGGCAAAAATGCCCCGCCGTGAGCGTTCAGAAAGCCATAACGAGAGCGAGCCACAGAATAAATCTCGATTGTCCTGTATCTCATGTCGAAGGCAAGTCTCGCGTGACGTTGTCGTAGGATAGTGTACTGATACAAATCTTCTGCTGCAGGAGAAAAACAAAATGGTCCGTATTCAAGTACACTGCGTGTAGGAAGCCGCTGCTAAGCTCTCTACAGTGACCGTAAACTCCCATCTTGTCACTCTTGTGAAGGCTTGCGCCATCGCTGCGTCTATCCCACAGTACGCCTTAAACCAGGGCCAAAAGGTAGCCACGATTACAGGAATCCCACAAAGACCGCCCTGAAAGGTGACTAATATAGCTTGCAGGCAGGCCAGAGCAGGATAACTCGCATATAATGCCTCAAGCCACCTCTCCGCAGAATTGCCCGCCCCACCAGCACAGTGATCCCTCCATGAATACTGTGGACGCCGCAGCCGTATATGAGCTCGGGTACCTTGAAGTGGAACGGAACTTTGTGAAAGCGATCAGTCTCTCGTCTCTCATCCATCCGAACTATGAGGTCTGTCCCATCGATAGACCGTCAAGACAAGGCCCGCAAGCGCGCACGTCGCTTTTGAGTTTGGCAAGAGTCCACGATATCCTCCACGAGGTGTGCATTCAGTTACAACTGTCAATAGACAGACTACAGTACTTGTAAGTGCGGAAGTATCCCCTGCCTGGCCCAGACTAACCCTGTAGGACGGACCTATATTTCGATCGCATGACCGGCCTTTCGTTATTCCATCAGCCATCCTTTGGACAGAAGATCCAGAATATCCAGAACCCAACTCATGCTGTAGCACTGTTTGCAGCCATGTTTGCTCACTCTGTCCGTTTCGAGGGCCGATCGTTGGATTCTACGCCGCCTACGACAGCCGTTCCACCAAACTATGATATCGAAGCTTATACACACTTTCAAAATTTGGCGTACAGGTTGGTGCAACAGTCGCTTGACGAATCAAGCGATGCACTCGGCCAGGCTGCAGAGCTCTGCCTGCTTCAAGCTATGGCACTTATTACCTTAAATGACCTCCTGAGGGGCACGCATAGACGGGCATCAAGCTTGCTGGGAGCGAGTATCCAAATGGCGTACGAGCTTCATCTACACCTTGTTGACTTCCAGGCTCCTGGACACTCTCATAGCACCGGGCCGAATCTTGCACGCTGGGTTGCAGATGAAGAAAAACGGCGTTGCTGGTGGGCGTTGTGGAAGATCGACAACTTTTCCAGTATGATTCGACGATGCCCGACCGCCATAAACGCGAGCATTGTCGAGACCTATCTGCCTATTCCGGACGTAGTTTGGTTCGATAACCGTTTTCAAGCGAGCTGCATCCTAGAAAGCTCACCGCAGACTCGTGCAAAAGCTTTGAAAGACTCCGGCAATGAAAGCCCTGACGCATGGCAGATTGTTATCAGCTCAATAGTCAGAGATGCCCAGACTCTTCCCAAGGGCAATATTCAGGGCATTCTCCTGAACGTGGATCTGACGAATGCAACTACCAACCAGCTTTGCCAGTACTTTCGAAATTCCTTCCACAAGAGGCAGACGCCAGAAGACCCAGCGCAAGTAGAAACACTGGTAGACTCGCTGCAGACCATCATCGAAGCAATTCCAGTGCACTTGACCTACAATGGCGAGTATCTCGATTTTGGTATCGACGCCTTAACAGCCAGTCGGGAGTCAGAGGTTCGATGCCTGCATGCTGCCAAGTATGAAACATACTTTGGTCTGCAGCTTGCTCAGTTCATGATATACCACAACCATGCGTTTGATGAGATTGTCTCCGGGGCCATATTTGCCAGCAACACGGCACGCGTTGGAACTTGCAGTTCAGAATCGGTCCACCTACCGCAGGGCCTAGGGCACTGTCTACAGGCAGCAGACGATATATGCACCATTATCTCCCAGTGCCCGGCCGATCATGTCGAGTATGTAAGTCCATATCTCGCAAGCACAGTCTGGCTGGCTGCTTCTCTGCAAATACTGAGAGATCTCCTGGTGATGGTGACGGACTGTGGTGAAACACACTCTAAATACGCACTCCTCCGTGCGACCTTTGAGCAATATTCGGCGTTCTGGGGTACATCACCCGCACTGCTGGAGAACCTCGACTCTCTAGATTCCCGGATTCGCGAGTACTGCCGGGCTACAGCCACGACAACCTCCTCCCCGGAAAGCTCAGTGAGAACCGCTCATCCTCAACAGGGGCGATACATTGCGCAGGATAACTCCTTTGACGAACTTCCAAGGATCTCGACTTCTATTCCGGAGGAAGCAGAGCAATTCTTGAGGGCTGGATGCAGTTCAAGGACCCCTGCTGTTTCCATCTCAGCTTCTTGCCCAAGGACTCAGCTTGATCTGATTGATGACGATCACTTGCCCAACTTTTTGAACTTTGGTTGGGATAACGGCGTGCCTAATGACGTACATCCTGGCGAGGAGCTTTTCAGGTGTCTTCTTAGTGTACTTTGACTACTTCCCAAGCCGATATCTTTCAGTAGGTTTTGAATTTCTCTGTATTCACGGCAATCGCTTCTTACTACCACATCGATCGCTTGAATCCATGACTCATGGAGGAAAAGAGATCATCAAAGTATGTATAATTGATATAGATACGCGCTTCACTGGAGCTTGAACCCCTTGCCGGGCTCCAAAGAGGCCGTAAAATCACCCTTCTGGGTTTTCATATCCACCGGGAAAGACAAATGCTCATGAATCCAGCGCCACTTTCCGTCTTGCGGAGACCGGTGTGCAATTCCAGTCCGACGAAATGCAGTATCAAAGGCAGTTCCCCCTGCCGTGCCCCAAGTGTGTTGGATCATGGTTGAATACGCAAAATCGCGCGACACCGCCGTGACTTCGAGATCCTTGAACTCCATTTGCCCGTCGTTCCAATACGGGAATATTGACTCGAAATGCTCTTTGAAGCTTCCCCTAATTGTGTTTCCGAACATGTCGTAGCTGAGCATTTCTGGGAAGTCATAGAACCGCCGTGCACCGTGCATCCCGTTGTGGAAATCCTCGCGCGACTCGTGGTTCCAATAGTGCAGCCAGCCTAGGTACAGCTCGTCTAGAACTTCTTGCTCGGCCGCTACAAGGTCCGGATTGTGGTACTATGCCCGAGTCAGTGGTTAGTGCTGAGTATCCTTGACAACTGGGGAACGTGGCCGAACCTTGCTTTTTGGCATGCGAAGAAATTCATATTGCTTTGCAATAGAAGTGTATGATTTCTATCTTCTCCTTTAGTATGCCATGGCCTATGTAGTCCGCAACACGGATCTTGGAGACGTACATCACTTCGCACAAACCCGTTCACGTCCATCGAGATCTTTCACCAGGAAATAGGCGTAAGGAAATTTCTGGTCTTGATATTGTATTGGTTTGAGCCGGATCTGCCAGAAGGTGCAGTCGTTCATGTTCGAGGACAGCGCTGGTTCTTATACCTAAACCCAACTCTAGCTTCATTCGCACCAGGCCATCGGACTTATGGATTCGCCTGTACTCACAGAGTTCCCGCCAACGAGAGAATTAATCCGACCGATGTTTGTCGGAGCCAGTCGCCCCGACGAGAACGTAGCAGGCAGCGCCGAGTCCAACACAAATCTTCCGGAACGATGTATCGCAAAATCAGACCTTCAAAGCTTACCGGACGGATTAATGCGAACTCGTTTTCCGATGTAATCAAGTCAACTCAATCAAAGAGATATAAAGTTATTTGCCGTTGAACAGAATATCTAGGGCCGTAACCAAGACCTACAGCACATTTACCCATCGCAAACATGTCGGCGGTACAAGAGCAACCAGAATACGACGTCATTGTTGTTGGAAGTGGATTCGGAGGCCTCTACCTACTACACGAGCTACGCAAACGGAACTTCAAGTGCCTGGTTATTGACGAAGCTACCGATATCGGCGGCGTTTGGTATTGGAATCGCTATCCCGGCGCTCGAGTCGACACCAAGGTACCGCTGTACGAGTACTCCAATGAGAATGTCTGGAAGGACTGGGTCTGGAGCCAGAAATATCCTGGGGTTGAAGAGCTCCGCCGGTACTTTGCCCATGTCGAGTCCAAGTTGGATCTCAAGAAGGATATCCAGTTTAATACCCGTGTTACTTCCGCAAATTACGACGGCATCCACAAAGCGTGGACTGTCAGCGCGCAGGACGGAAGGGAATGGACTGCGCGGTATTTCATCCTCGCCACCGGATTCGCTGCGAGGCCGTTCACACCGAATTTCAAAAACCTCTCGGCCTTCGCAGGACCTTTTTTCCATACATCAAAATGGCCACAGGACCTTGAGACCAATCATTGCCGGGGTCTCCGGGTAGGGATTGTCGGAAATGGATCTAGTGGGCTGCAGGTTATCCAGGAACTTGCCCCCTTGGTAAAGGAGATGGTCGTCTTTCAGCGCAGCCCGACGTATGCGCTACCCATGCGACAACGGCCATTGACTGATTCAGAGCAAGATAAGAGCCGCTATCCGTCGCTGTACGAACTGCGAAAGCATACCTTTGCCGGACTCGATACCGAATTCAATATGGAGGCAGCCGCCAAGTTGACGCCCCAGGAGCGACGCACATTCTTCGAAAAGATCTGGGCGGATGGCGGGCTGTCATTCTGGCTCGGAACCTACCGCGATGTTATCATTGATAAGGAGATCAACCGCGAGGCATATGACTTCTGGCGCAGCAAGGTCTTGCCCCGTGTCAAAGATCCCAAGAAGGCAGAACTGCTGGCCCCCGCGACACCACCTTACTATTTCGGTACCAAGCGAGCAACTCTAGAGCAGCGGTACTACGAAGTCTACAACCAGGACAACGTAACGCTGCTCGATGCTAGAAGCAACCCTATAGCAGAGGTCAAGCCTAGTGGAGTACTTACCGAAGACGGCCAGTTCCACGAACTTGATATGCTTGTTCTCGCTACTGGGTTTGACTCTGTGACAGGGGGCATCTTAAGCATCGATATCCGCGGTCGTGGCGGTATGTCTTTGCAGGACAAATGGAGCAATGGCTCCCGAACATATCAAGGGCTGATGACGTCTGGATTCCCGAACATGTTCTTCCTCTACGGGCCACAGGGCCCGACCTCCTTTTGCAACGGGCCAACCTGTGCAGAAGTCCAGGGCGACTGGATTGTGCGGACGCTGACATATTTGCGGGAACACGACCGTGAGGAAATAGAGCCCAAGGTAGAGGCAGAAGCTTTCTGGACAGCGCTGGTCAACCAGATCGGAGATGCCACTTTACTTCCAGAAACGCAGTCTGAGTATATGGGCACCAACATCCCTGGCAAACCCAAGGAGATGCTTAATTATATGGGAGGCCTGACAGACTATATCAAGCGGATTACCAGCACTGTAACTCTTGGGTACCCTGACCACTGTGTTAGTTAGTTATTAGTTAGTCTCCTTTTATATATATATATATATATGTATATTTCCATCAATCTAGCTTAAGAACTCGTGGCTCCACAACTACCGTAAGCAATCGTCGACATTGACGATTCTAGTGAAGGCGGGAGCTTCACCACCTAAATCAATGTCAAAGACAGCAAGGACGACATGCACCGTTTGTACAGTGAAAGAAGCCTCCAACATTAAGTTACACAAGGAAAGCTCGCTTGTTGTTACTGTAGCAATTTAGAGGTATAAATGGGCCTTAGATAGCTGTGTCTAATGAAAATCCATGCACTCTTTTCCTCGTTGGATTTAGTAGAGACCTTTCCACAACATCCATGAAACCAAGATCGAGCCTGACATATGCAAGCCTCGCAGGATCACCGCTAGCAGCCCTGTATCTTGCGTATCCTGCGTATCTTGCATGTCTAGCCTCCGTAAATCCAAGTGGGATAGTCCGTCCGTCGGGCCAGCTCGGTAATATAAGGAGTAGATACGATGAAACGAGCGGGGATCCAGATCTTGCCCATATGATCGGACTTTCCGGTTATCATCTTCACATGACAAAATAGAGGAATGCCATACACGGGATAACATCGGTCTAATTAATTATGCTCATAAGTAGTTTCAGAATTGTGCCCGTGCGCGGATGCCAACCAACACACATCGGTACAGATCACACAAGGAGGAGCTGTCTACCACTTTCCCTTCTGAAATGCTTTCCTCAATCGCCGGCCGGGTTTATATGATCACGGGGGCAGCATCCGGCATTGGGCGAGAGACTGCAATTACCCTCGCAAAGCTGGGAGCCGCTGGGCTTGCAATCAGTGATGTGAATACAAATGGCCTGCAGGAGACCAAAGAAGAATGTAATATTTCTCGTGGGAATGTTCCTAAGAGATTTAGGGGAATTCATTCGCTGCCCTTAACTGCTGTCAGTGCGTTTTGATCGGAGCATGAGCTAACAAGGGGGCACAGGCGCAATGTACAAATCCAGCGTCATTGAGACTCAGGTTGACGTGAGCCAAAATGACCAGGTCACCACCTGGACGCATGACACCGTACGACACTTCGGGCGGTTGGACGGTGCAGCAAACGTGGCCGGCATAGCTATGGGCGAAGGGACAAGTACTTGCGAAACTATGGTATGTCATAACTGGCCTTGAAGATCAAATAGTAATGGTGAGTTGACTATACCAATAGACTGTTGACAGCTGGGATCGGATGATGGATGTGAACCTCAAAGGCGTAATGCTCTGCATGCGGGCTCAGCTGCCTCATCTCCCTCGCCCTGGAGGCGCAATTGTCAACGTCTCGAGCACCTCTGGGCTCCGGGGCTTGCCGCACAACGCGGCATACTCCGCGAGTAAGTTTGGGGTGATCAGTTTAAGCGAGTCCGCCGCTGGGGAATTTGGCCCACTCGGTGTACGCATCAACTCTCTGCTCCCGTAAGTTTGGTCAATTCTAGTCTTTGCTGAGTGAGTCATTTATTTCCTAACCCTTCAGTGGGCCTATTGATACCACAATCTTCCGTGACGGAGAGACCAGCGGGCTTTTTGACTCCAGTGCTTTGAGTAAGAACACATGTCTGCGCCGGATGGGTCAGGCACAGGAAGTCGCCAAAGTTCTGTGCTTCTTACTTTCTGACGATTCCTCCTATGTAACCGGAGGTACGTTTCTCACCCCTTTCCGATACAGGGTCCTTATTACTTCCTTATGGGTGCCTAACTATCATAATAGCCCATTGGACAGTGGATGGTGGGTATAGTGCATGTTAACCAAGTGTATAAGCCCCAGAATACAACTACTTTTTATAGACGTGATTTTTGTCTCTTGCTATAACTAGGAGGCTGTTAATCTGAATTTCCGAAGATTTAACTTGGTATTACAAGAGTTTGGCAGTCAAATGCAAGCAATGCTATCTCATTATGTGTGTCTCTGGCGGGAATGGGACTAGGTATTTCCTAATCATACAAGTATCTTGCGATTTATGAAAATTGAGATATCCAAAGCGCTTGAAGATGCAGTAGCTAGACAGCGACAATAAGGGTAGTAACAAAGGTAGTATACATAGAATGTATGGTCCAAACTGTATCCTGTGTGGTCACGCTCCAGGAATACTGTGGTGCAAATAGTAGCAGTTTACGCAAAGATGATAGCTGTAATATGACAAGATGTACTGAAAGTTCGCAGCATTAAGACACACCATACACGGCAGAAGCTAGCTATGGTTTGGAGTGCAGCCGCCACACCAAAGTTGAAAGGTTTGCATAGTTCTGCAAGGAGAAGCTTGAGCGAGGAATTAGCCATGTTCCCTAATGGAATACCAATCCTAATGAACTAGTACCCGCGGTTGTGGCATCTATTCTATGCTTTTCAGCTGTACGTGCTAATAAAACCTTCTAATATATTATAGAAATCTAACTTATTATTTTATATTATTTTTTGAGATTATCTATCTTTCTTTTTTTTACTAGATTATATCCCGCGGTATTTCCTAAAATTATTAATTTAAATTTAGTAATTATTTCTACTTCTATTTACTTATTTATTAGAGAATAAAATAATTTATTTATTTATAAGTTATATTTATTCTGTTCTATTCTCATCCTATTCTTATAGCTAGGTAAGTTAGAATTAATTAAATCTAATTTTTTATTTAAAATCTTTTTTTTTAATATAATACAGGTACCCAGGAGATTTCTAAATATAATAATAAAGTATTAAATCTTCTAATTTATATAATTTAAGATTCAAATATAATGTCAGGAAACGCGGACATTGTCAGCCAATGAACCTACTGCGCCGCAGCTAGCGCTGTAATAACAGCAGAATAATAATAAACTGATTAATATATAATTATATTATAATACTAAAATTAAAAAAGTCTAGTAATATAGATATACTATAAAAAAATATAGATAAATCTATAAGAAATATATTAAAGATATACTCTAAGTATAGAATAAATATAATAAATAAAAAATATATAAAAATTATTATTATTATATTTAAAGTATTATTTTTTATTTATTATTTTTAGAAGTATAATTAGTTTATTTTTATAAAGTTATATTAGACTATACTATATTTCTATTCTTTTTAATTAATATATTTATTAAAGACTCTTTTCTACTTATATTAAGAATAACTAGACATGCATACGGGTTGGGTTGGGGCGGGTCAAGGCCTCGCGGACCCCAACCCGCAGCGGGTTTGGGTATTAATA
>JAMABJ010000057.1:0-42547 GCA_023624935.1 Aspergillus sp. PA3604
GTGGGTGGTTGACGCGTTTGATTTTTTGGAGTTGCACGAACCGACCGGGATGCACGAACCGACCGGGAATTACGTTACAGAGCGCCTTAGTAGATAAGCAGAATATTCTTGGAGCCCTATTATCGCGTGAATCTTCCTATTTTATCTGACCTACCTGGGTTTATGCGATACGGGAGATTTTATTATCTGCCCCAGGCGGGAAAATGGTTGGTAAGGATATCAAGAGACAGATTGCAGAAAATTTCTCGCTCTTTAGGGGGGCTACAGGTGCTTTTTATGAAGCTCTATGTGATTATACAGTATGGTCGGATCCCTTTTATAAGGCGCGACGAGGCTAATGATTATAGAGTATTCTTTAGAATTGTGAAGGCAATTTCTGGAAGCTGACTAATTAAAAGAAGATTTTATAACTATCGTGCTACGAAGGAAAAAAAGAATATGGACCGGAATATTTGCTATTAAACGTTCTGGCGGGACTCGGAAAATATTATTATTTAACACACCTGGCCTTCTATGATACACCACATCCTCATATCTGCCCCTCGGAGATGCCTATCGGTTTGCGAAATTGAAGCTGGAATTAATCAGAACTTCCCCGAATATTGCAAGAAGCCGTCATGGCGAATATCATTTAGGAAAGCTCTTGCAAAGTATAAGGTATAGTTACTCTCTCACTGTCTTCTATTACACCGAATATACCTTAAATCCGTCTTAGATGATCAAGTACATATCCCAATTATCCAGTATTTGCTCGTCCTTACATTGGTTATTCAATTGCACCCCGTCAGCGAGGAGTGGAACACTGGCTTCTGATGGGATCGCAATGAACGGAGAAGTGCTGATCTCAAGATCACAAAACGTAGAATTATCGTCCTTTTGGCTTCCAGAATCCCTACCCTTCGCCGTTTTCTCCATGGTTCGCAGCATGCACGCTGTGACAGCTTTTGTTTCAGAATGGACCTCCTGAAGGCTAGCCATCACAGTAATACACGCTTGGAAGGAGTCCATGACTTCCTGCCTCTCTAGCGGAGATACGGATTTCACCTGAGATATATGGATAATCATTGCGACGAGAATTGCCGTGACTCCGATTCGGGGAAGGCAGTTGTGGAGGTTCCGATTATGCAGCTCGGATGCGACATGTGTAATCTGGCGAGCAGCATGGTGGACGCAATATTTGGACGATGAGAACGTTTGAGATTGATGCAAAACGCAAGTAGCCGTGTGATATATCATGTGAAGAAGACTGCGCTGTACGAAGATGGTGGGCCACTCTGCTCCGGCATCTGGGAGCCGATACTGGCATGAGGATGGTAGGGAGTTCATCCAGTCTTCCAACGCCTTGTCGGCACTCGCCACTTTAGCTATGTAGTCACTGTCACTGTGGCCGTCATTTGGGCTGTTCAAGTCTGGGGAGTTGGCTGTGATGGACCAATTCAACTGATCGTTTTTGCCTTGTATTTCTAGGACCTCCCTGATGCATACACACAGACGCGCCTGTGCGATAGTGCCGAGGTTTAACTGTCTTCGGGTTTCGACATCGTAGAGCAGTGTAAATTCGCGATCAAGGACTTCGTTGTCTGAAGGAATGTCGTCAATGTCAAAGTCATCAGCCGTAAGCATTTGATGACCAAATGACTCGCTTTTGATACTGGGTCGCCGTCTCAACCTTAGTGCAATTAGGCAATCCGTCATGTAACATGCCCAGCCCACCCTTCTCCACATCCTTGGACAGTATAGGGGATTCTCGGCGCTTGCCTGGTCTTGGAAAAGGCCGATTGGCTCTGCCACTGAAATAGCAATTTCACTCCAGTGTTTACTGTTGGCCACGTCCGCGGTGTCAGAGCGGTTAGTCAAAAGGAGAAGACTTTGCACAATGGCGAGCGCGTCAGACTCGTAATCGGAGTAATAGAGGAGCTGGAGGGTGATTAGTCTGTAGATCGGGATACGTTGTTGTGACGGACCTTTGCTTTTTCAAAGAACCCTTCATGGGCTTCTTCTCTGTTCGAGTAGCCAGCTTCGAGAAGGTATTCAAGTTCCACAAATGTGGTTGCAGAGAACATCACAGCTTGAAATAGAAGCAGGCTGACTTGACCCTGGCTGCCATCTCTGGCGTTGATGATATTGATAAAACCTGGCCAGTCGAGAATGGGCATGCATGGGAGAACGCATTCGACGAACTTCTGCAGAAGAGCGTCCTGAAGGGCTATACTTGGGAGGGTCAAGGCCCCATGTGCTTGTAGGTACTCGATACTATCAAAGCCGATGGTGGTAGAAAAAGCGCGAATAAATGCTGGCAGGGGAGGACCGAAGTCTGAACCCCCAGAAGCAAAGGACGCTGGGGCATCCAGGTTGGTAAACATTTCCCAAAAACCTTCTTCAACAGAGCTAGAGAGGACAGTATTGGACGAAGGTATTTCCGGATCTGGTCCAAGAAAGCCGAAGATTAATTAGAAATATTGCCCGTCGTCAACCGGTGAAGGGCTTCATGACACTTACAGGATAAGCCGACTTTGCTCCACTCAAATAGCAAGCTATCTTGGTCGATACTCCTCCCTGATGTGTAAATTCTGAGATCTTTTGTGCTCCCCAGGAGCTGGGGAGTTATTTTCAGCAGCTGAGTATTGGTTGTGATGCACCCAGGAGACGATGCGCCGTAGTGCCTCTCGACCAGGGGCCCAGGGATGCTGGGGCGTCTTCGTCTTCTGAATGTTCTGCGCGTGAGAGACTTGCTTTGAAAGATGAATATTTGTATGGCGGGAGTCGCCTCCTCGCAAACGATGTCCACAATTCCAAAAAGGGGGTCTTACCTGCGTCGACTTGCCTTATCAACAATGCATTTGATATCTTTGCTCGTACAGTAGCCGCACGGAGATTGCTCGAGAACGTTGCAACGCACTTTGGCGATCTTACAGCAGTCACAAGCCCTTTGACTTCTCTTTGCCACAGGCTTCAGCGGGTTGGTTTTGGTGGGCATGCTTCTTGGATTTCCCCAAAGATATTCAGCTGGCGAAGGGAGGAATTGGATAGGGTTTGCATTGAATGATAAACTTTCCTCATTCTATGCTGGCACATTGAGGGATAGATTGAAGGTACAGGTCAATGAAGAGGAGATCCATCTTATGGGTCTGACAAGTCCTGGATTACGAGCGTTCTAAACACACGCTCCAACTCACTGCTACTGATCCAAAGTGAGACGGACACTTTTTGCCTCTTACGGTAAAGCACAACACGAACAGCCATTGGTGGGACCGGACCATTTCTGCCACTTTTGGCGATGTCTGTGGACATCACGATCGGCAGCCATCGTGCCAACCCCGCCACAGTACCCCGCGGAAACGGTCAACTGGATGCTGCCTAATGACATTGGTCTAAGCCCATATGAGACTGAAGAGGCATCTGCCGGGTCGGATATTCTTTGTCCTGCGCCTGAGTTCTGCAGCTGGTTGATCGTCCCCTACGGGCACTTAAAGCCTGCACCACAGCAGATGACGCAAATCCGACTCCGGTCGCAGCACGGACACTCGATTTGAATTCTTGAGCAACTGCTTTGGCTGATTCGGGTCTGGTTCGGACGTCTGGGTTGGAGGCGGGGTTCGAATCCGGGGAACGAAGCAGAAGGTCAAGCGGCAAACTCCACACTCCTTTAAATCACGGTGTTACTGCAGCTGCTCAGGCCAGCATGTCGTCTAAAGTGCTTCCCTAACAACCGCAGTCGTAACCATTTCTTTCTTCGCGCCCTCAGCGGCGCTCGTCTGGAAATATGGTTGTAAGGGCTTGCGACCACTGCCACGGGAACAAGGAGAAATGCTCCTTTGCAGGCAACCATCGGGCCTGTACCAGATGCCGCCACTTGAATATCGTGTGCACGGTATCTCGAAGAAACAGCCGACTAGGCCGGCGGCCGGCCGCGAAATCCTTTCCACATGGTAAAATGCAGGTCTGGAGTATTGAGCAACAACAACGCAGCAAACCCGAGGCGCGAGACTACGGTGTCTCGACCAGCGCCTCAATTACAGAGTCCAAATTGCGTACGCCAACAGAGATGACCGAGGGAGGGACACCCAAGGACGCTATTCCCACTGTGGTCCCGGCGGCGCCAGAGCGGTTGCTTGCTGCCCCCACCGATCTCCGGACTATCTCGGATGCACTGCGCACAGTTGAGGATGTGCAACAGTTCGCCGTGATACACATGCCGTTCATGCTAGGCGCTACTTTCGCTCTTGACTTCCGAAGGGCGGTTCACTCGGTTCTATGTCTGTCAGCACCGACCCTGACCGAAGGATACTTGGCGTTCCTCGGGTTAATGACGTGGTACCAAAGTTCGCTTGTCTTGCACAGGCAAAGCCCCGATCTACATAAGGCAGCAAAGGGCCTTCAACGCCTCAGAAGCGTGACCATAATGCATGACTATGATGCCGCATGTGCTCTCTTCCTTGGCCAGGCCATGTATGTATTTGACATACTTACCACAGCCAATTCCTCCGCAGCCCATTCCATCGTGCGGAGCGCCATGATATCGGCCCGGCAGTGGTATCCAAGGCTGATCAACTTTCCTGCAATGGACACTGTGACCATATGCCCAATACTGGTAGACACGACCGAATGTTTAGCGCGTCGTGAAATCCCTGTCATCCGACTGACACTGCCAGACCGTATCCTCGTGGATCGTTATGCAGGTCTTTGTTCAACTCTGTTACCTCTTCTGTATGACCTCTGTGTGAGCAGTAATGCCTCCAAAAACGCCGTCCATGACACCACGTCTGAAGCCCAGCCAGGAGACTACGACGGGCTCGGTGATGTAGAGCAACAGATCAAAAATTGGAAGCCAGTAACACCTGCTCGCTTCTTCACCGAGCACGGGAAACACGAAATCCTGATCATGATGACCCAAGCGAAGGTTTATCGTCTCGCGGCCCTTCTGGTAATACACCGCTTGCGGTTTCCTTTCGGAGTCAAAGATGAAGCCGCAACAAGCCTAGCTAATAGTATCTTTTCTGAGATGTTTTCTTTCGCCAGATCAGCCGGCAAGGACTCAACGGCCTTACCAGTTGTGTTTCCTTTAATAGTGGCCATGTTTGAAGTTGAGGGCCCAGGCGAGGAGATATTGGGAACCTTATCATCATTCACTGTCCAAAGTATTTGTGCCGCGAAGCTGCAAGGATTTGTGAATCACGTTAGAGCATTCAGGAAGTCTGGATTCAGGGGTAAATGGTTCGACTTGGTTGGAACGCATCTCAACGCAGCTATGGTACCATAGGTCTAACTGAATACCAACATGCTATTATCAGTAAATCTGG
Organism: Aspergillus sp. PA3604; assembly: GCA_023624935.1. NCBI lineage: Eukaryota > Fungi > Ascomycota > Eurotiomycetes > Eurotiales > Aspergillaceae > Aspergillus > Aspergillus sp. PA3604. The sequence continues at coordinate 5,301 of JAMABJ010000057.1, forward strand.
CCACAACTTGGTCAAAGCTTAATATGCATAAGGTTTTGAATCCGCGGCTGGCTATGCTAGTCGCACTGGACTGGCCTGTTTGCCAGACACCAGGTCTCCCACCTTGTTGGATAGCTTATATATATATTTATATATTCATGACTTGATTTGGCGACCGATGTCGCGTTTACAGAAATTTGATGGACGCGACCTTGGATTCATCTTAGTCAAATTATACTACTTAAACCAACCCGATTGAGCCCTCATGACGTCCACAATAACCGGAATATCATCAACAACAAACAGGAAGCCCTGTAGTAGCCCACTCCAATCTCTCCCTCGTCAGTCACTACTAGCTGTGCTGTCTGCCAGAGTAGCAAACTGGGACGAACCAAAATAACACCCCGCCTCTTCGACCGGAAATCTCGCAGTCGGGATATCCGTGGCCTTTCCCATCCCATGCACAATATCACGCAGCAGAACACCCTCCTAAGCATCAGCATGAAACACCAACCTTTAATAGCTGAAGTAACACGTCACTCAGATTAGTCCCTGAGTGAGGGCCATGCAGAGGTTCAAAGCCGAGAAGAAGCTCGCGGTAGTTCCACCCGCTATCAATAAAATATGCTGTTATCGCCATGAATGCCTGTTGGAACAGGCTGGTCCAGCAGTCCAAGGCAAGCGATACCTTGGCATCCTCTGGCAGGTTCTTTAATTAAGACATATGTTGTTCAATCACAGCATCACGCAATTATCGACGGAGTGTCTTTACAGATGGGAGTTCCAAGCGCGGGGATCCAGAATAGACCAGATTCAGTAATTACTGGAATATAACATCTTCCACCACTTAAAAAGGCAGGCGCAGGCCAGTAATAGTTTTTAAAAGTTACTCCTCCAGCTGTTCTTTCGTAAACTAAGACCCAGTTATCACAGTTACCACTGAAGCCCTTTGGATTGAATCCTGGATAAGGGTTTGCTGGGTTGCCCTTTTCTTACCTCTTTAGCAGCTGCTTGACTTCTGGTGCCTTCCCATGGCGCTAGTGCCGTTAGATTTATAGTGTGGGTGGTCCAGTAAAGTCAAACAAGACTGATATACCACCTTAGGTCTACCTGTATGTATCTCTACCACCTGGTGGAAGTGATTCCAGACCTCAGCTGAGCGTGTCCCGATCGACCATTTAATCCTCGACCTTCCACCTCCATTCAACTGTCGCCCATACTCAGTGTGCAACCACCAGGAGAAGAAATCATTTTCGTAGGCCGCGTCATATAAGACCCAATTCCTTTTATAGCCAGGGCCAATATGCTTCAAGATTGCCGGAGGATCTCCTAGAGAGAAATAGGGTCTAGTAAAAGGCTTTACCATAGGTTAGCTAGTGTTCAATACTAATAGCATGAACATTATTAAAATATACTAACGAGCGGAAGTCTGACTCGAGAATTAGATCTGATGATGGCTCAATTGATTGCAGAGGGCTGAATGAATAAGGCATTAATCTTAATGAGCTTAAACTAGACGAAGCCATAGTAGCGATTATGATAATCCAGAGGATGTGAATGGCGAAACATCATCAAAGTGGCTGATGGGTAGTTATTACAGCTGCTGGTGTTCGTTTTTCTTTTGCTTTTGCAGTTTTAGATATGTCCATTTTTTGCGCGTCAGACCGCGTCGCCGCGCGAATGGGTACCCAAAACCCGTTCGGACCCAAAAACCCATGAAAACCCATGAGAACCTGAATGCAATTATGAGGGGAAAGAGGGTATTAAAAGGGTGTATTTCTGGTATATATTTAGACGGGAGGTATAGGTGGCCTTTAGCATCATGTAAACACTTTTAATCATAGAGTTGACCAGGAGTTCGGTTGGTTTATAGAGTACAGAGTAAATACGCATGAAGTGAGAGGTAAAGCGTATATATATTTTGACAAGGTTTATTGCCATTGTTGAGCGGGAAATATGTTACAATGTTAAATTACCGAAAATACAATGGATGACTAATCCGATTTATGCAACAATTATGCTAACTTTGGGTATTTTGGGTAACCCACGGGTACCCGCCAAGAACCCTGTTGATTTACAAGTGATGCTTCAGTGTTCATGTTATTGAGGGGAATTGATTGTGTGTTGTGTAAGATACAAGTAGACTGGTGAACAGGTATATAGACATGCACGTGATCCCAGCCCCATGTGGGAAACGATGGATGCTTCTCCTATTGGGTGGCCGGTACGACCGCCTATCTAAGATATCTAGCTTACTAAGTGATGATTAAGCGAGGTCGACCCCTAGGGGCAGGCGGTACCAGAGGGCAGTATGCTCCGACACCCCCCCTCGAGCGAGCGAGTCATCAAAAACGAGTGTAAATACATGAATTACTGGTCTTCATGGTGGAGACCTAGTAGACGAATAAAATGAGAGTGGGCTTCAGATCCTAGAGGCTTCGTACAACCATCTGCGACCATTTCGGCGGTAGGAATTTGCTTGATCTGAATAATACCCTGATCCGCCATATCACGGGTGTAGTGATATCGAATATCAATATGCTTTGATCGTTTAGTCTGCATGTCAGAGGTAGTAAGATCGATAGCTCCCTTGTTGTCCATGTACACCGGGATACCGGGTGTGTGCGGATCATTGAATAATCGAAGATCTTTCATAATCTCACGAATCCAGTAAGCTTCACGTGAGGCCTCAGATACAGCGATATATTCAGCTTCATTGGAGCTGGTTGCTACGCATGTTTGACGCTTTGCCTGCCAAGCTATTGGTCCTCCTGCAAGCTTGAAAACATATCCACCCACTGATCTGCGGGCTTTTGTATGGGGTCCTCCCCAATCGGAATCACTATAGGCGTTTGGAGGTCCTATATCAGCAGGATTCGTACGGTCACGGTGATATTTGATCCCTAGGGCGCGTGTGCCCTTTAGATACTTTATCACATGTATGAGAGCTGCCCAGCACTTGGCTGTAGGCGCTGCATTGAATTCTGCGAGGAAGCAAGCTGCCCGGCTAATATCTGGCCTAGTCTTCGTAGCAAGATATTGCAGGCTACCTGTACCGCGCTGAAATTCTCTGATATTGACAGTTAAATTCGGTGTATCGTCAATAACAGTACCAGGATCAAGGGGTGATCTGGTCGGGTGGGCATCGTACAGCCCGAATGAATTGACTAGCTCGTCAATATAGTCTTCCTGTGACAAGCAAATGCCGGCAGGTGTTGTCTTGATATTCATGCCTAAATATCGCTTGAATTCAGGCACTTCCTTGATCTCAAATCGAGATTTCAAGCTCTCAAGCGCTTGTACGGCGTCTTGAGCATCTTCACCAACAATCATGAAGTCATCGACATGGGTAGTGATATATAGCTGCTTCGTTATATGTACGAATAGGCTTGAGTCATGTGGTGAGGCTTTAAACCCTATAGATTCAAGGTAGGCTCGTAGATCATCGTACCATAGGCGTGCGGATGGGGTTAGGCCGTAGAGAGACTGACGGAGTGAGCAAACTAGGGTGCCTGGCTCCCCTTCGGTGAATCCGAGCGGTTGGTGCATGTAGATCGGACGACCTTTTAGCTTTGCATTTAGAAACGCTAGAACTGCATCTGCTTGAATGATATGCCAGCCTTTTTGGGCGCTAGCTGCAAGCAATATGCGAGAAGTAGTAGGGTCAACAACTGGGGCGTACGTTGTCCCTTCATAGGCTGATTTGTCAAGAAGATTGCCTCTGATCACCCATCGCGCCTTGTATCGAATAGAATCGTCCGGGTTGGGCTTCTTCTTATAAACCCATCTTCCTGGTATATCGCGGGAGCCAGCAGGCATGTCAGTCTTGCGAATCAAGTCCCAACAGTGTTTCTTCTTCAAGGTATTGATCTCCTCTCCCATTGCCTTGAGCCATTGAGCTGATTCAGGGCCTGATATGGCTTCCTTGTATGATTTAGGCTCTGGTAGAGGTGATTCGGTTGACTTTAGGATAGCGAATCCTTTGGCAGGTTGGTAGAACTCATCCTTGGAGATAATGTCTGATATATCCTCTGTAGGAAGGTCTTCGCTGGCAGCAGTGTAAGACCCTCCGCAAGATTATCTGGGTATTTGCGAGAGGTAGAGCTGAGTAAGCTGGAAGCTGACTCAGCTCGCGAGGAAACCTCTTTACTTCGCAAAGGGCATAACATTAGAACTTCAGTGTTAATCTATTAACTATCCTGAATTCTTAAAATCTAAGTCTCGCGACTCTCTATTCTCTTTATTAGGTGTATTACACTCTTTCACACTATTCGCAACAACCCTAAAGGCCAAGGACCTTACAATTTTAACGCTCAACTTCGCGTTTCGTCCGTCAGGGGTAATGACACCTAAGACTCGAGCAGGCTCGCGAGCCCCAGAATAATACCGCGAAGAATCCGACTCTTCGCAAACACCTTTGCAAACTAGTCCTGAGACTACCTTACCCTCTTCGCAGCAACAACAAGCCCTTGAAACTTTATCTTTAGAGGAGCTTCGCAGACAGGCAGAGCAGATCAAGGAAGCTGAAGAGCGAAGGGAGCTAATTATAATAATCCAGCGTGGATCAACTGCCTCGCAAACAGCAAGAAAGCATGATCGCGATGGATCAGTATCCTTAATACCAACCCCAAAACGCCCTTTACTATCAAGGATACCCGCGAAGGAGGAAAATTATCATACAACGGATTACGCGAATTACTGCAGTTTTACGCGGAAAATTAAGGCGTACGGGGATGCTGGTAACTACTCAGATACAGACCTTCTCCATCTCGCGATACTATACCTTGACTCAACACTTCAAGGGATGTGGGAGGCAGAGTCAGCCGCGATAAGTAACCCTACGTGGAGTAACCTCTGTGAATTCCTTCTCGCGCAGCTGGGAGACCCCGCGGATAGGTTACATGTAGCATGGAACAAGGCCCTTCGCATGCGAATGAATGAGGGTGAAAGTGACTATGCTTATCTCCAGCGGTGGCGCGAACAATGGTCTGAGTTAGGAGATGAGGGTACTGACCTAAATACTATTCTCCTGCGAATATTCTTTGAATCATACCCTCCACACATTAGGCAGAGGGTTCGCGAACAACCACGGTTCCCTACAACACTCGCGGAGATGGTTTCTCTAATTACAAAGCTTCGACCAAGCACTCCATCACTACCGCGAACGGGGTTTACTACATCAACAAAAAACACAAGTCAACAACATCGATGGAATAGCCCCCCGCGAGGAATTAAGGAAGGAACTAAGTCTTTACGAGATCCAGACACGCGGGGGTCCCAGAAGGATAAAAAGGAGGGCTCTCCTAGCAGGAAGGATAAGACTCCGCGATGCTATAATTGCGATGAGCCAGGACATATTAAGCTAAACTGTCCTAAGCTCGCGGGAACTAAGCAGGCAGTAACTTGACAAGAGGGACTCGCGACCATAGCTGCTATAGATACCCCGCGGACATTAATTAACAAGGACCAACTAGTAGCAGAAAGAATATTCTTACCTGCGAAGGTTACCTTGCCGAGTGGTATCGCAATGGATCGCGAGGCATTAGTGGATAGTGGGAGTGAGACAAATATGGTCCCATCACTCCTCGCGAAACAGGCAGGATGGAATATTCTACCCTACCAGATCCACACGCAAACGGTGAATCACGGAAAATTACGAAATGAAGGAGTCGCGGAGGTGGAGATTAAGCTCCAAGACTCGCAAGGCACGTGGCAGACTTTTCATGTCCTTGCAGTAATATCTCTAGACGTATCGGAGATATTATTAGGAATGCCCTGGTTAACCATTCATGATCCTACCACGCACTGGGCAACACGGGAGTGTATCTTTAACCCGCGACGGATATCAGTGGATATTGCGTCCGTGGAGGAGTTTGAGATAGCCTCTCGCGAAGATCAAAGCAGGGTCTTTATAGTAAGCGCGATAGATATCCAAGGTATTATCGCAGGGGATGAACTGCCAGATTGGTGCAGCGCATTCGCGAGCGTGTTTTCAGAGGAGGAATCACAGGAGCTCCCCCCGCATCGCGAAGGGGTGGACTTGAAGATTGATATAGAAGAGGGTAAACATCCACCCTTTGGACCGATATATCACCATTCCCCGCAGGAATCAGCCGCGATACGAGAATATGTGCAAACGATGCTCGCGAAGGGTTGGATCCGAGTATCCAAGTCCTCCGCGGGCGCACCCTTACTGTGCGCAGCAAAGAAGGACGGTGGGATCCGCGTGTGTGTGGATTTCCGCGGATTAAACGCGATATCTCTTAAGAATCGCTATCCACTTCCGCTGATTGACGAGACAATCTCGCGGTTAAGTGGTGCAAAGATCTTTACGCAGCTAGATCTACGCGATGCTTATAACCGTATTCGCGTGGCAGAAGGAGAGGAGTGGAAAACAGCCTTTCGCACGAAATATGGGTTATTCGAGTACTTAGTTATGCCTTTTGGGCTGACTAATGCTCCCGCGACGTTCCAAGGATATGTAAACTGGATATTTCGCGATTTACTGGATATTACTGTGGTGGTTTATATTGACGATATTATTATCTTCTCGCAGGATATCACGGAACATCAACAGCATGTTCGCGAGGTATTGAAGAGGCTTCGCGAAGCAGGGTTGTACTGTAAACGGAGTAAGTGCTCATTCGCAACCCAACAGATTAACTTCCTAGGATATATCATCACTCCGCAAGGGGTCGAGATGGAGCCCTCGCGGGTCACTACCATCCAGGCATGGCCGATGCCCGAGACAGTTCGCGAGATCCTAGCCTTTCTAGGATTCACGAACTGGTACCGCAGGTTTATCCACGCGTACTCGCGGATAACAGCAGCCTTGACAGATCTGCTCCGCAAGCCGCAGGACGGCCCGGTGAGGACTGTCAAGGATCCGGGCTCAGTTATGACAACTGAGGCTCGCGAAGCAGTGGACATTCTCAAGGAGAAGTTCGCGGAGATGGTTCGGTTGAACCACTTTATTGAGGATCTACTCTCGCGGATAGAGACAGATGCCTCAGGGAAAGGACTTGCAGGAGTCCTTACCCAGTTATATCCTGATAGGATGTGGAGGCCGGTAGCGTTCTTCTCGCGGAAACTGTCGCCTAGTGAGATGAACTACGCGACAGGTGAGCAAGAACTACTGGCTATCGTGGAGTCCTTCCGTGAGTGGAGGCACTACCTGCAGGGTAGTCCGCGAGAGGTCGAGGTGGTTACAGACCATGAAGCCTTGGCCGCCTTTCAGTCACCTAGTAAGGTACTGTCGCGAATGCAGATTCGCTGGTCCCAGTTCCTGGCAGGGTTCAGGTTCCGGATCATCCATCGCGCAGGTAAGTTAAACCCTGCGGATGGGCCCTCGCGGCGAGTTGACTATCTGAGAGATGGCCAACGCGAGGAGGACCAAGAAGGCCTTAAAGAGCGGGCAAAGCAGAAGCTACTCTTGCAGCTGGGAATCGCGGACGCGCGAGTTCCTAGCGGGGGCGAGGTCCAGATTGCTGCAGTAGGCAGTAATAGCGGTACGCGTACCGCGAAGGATGTGATTCCTTCTCAGTCTAGTAGAGACTGGTTCGTGGCTGTGGCCGCGGTATCCTCAGTGCCACTCTTAGAGATAGAGTGCTCGCAGGAGGAGATCCAACAGTTCTGCAAGGAAGAGGGACCGTTTCGGAATGATCCCTCGCAGAGACTGTTAGAGAGCTTACCGAAGCTCTTAGAGAAGGACCCGCTCGCAAAGAAGGTCCGCGAGGCAATTCATAAGTTTGATAGTCTCGCGAAGGATCCAGACCATCGCAAGAGTACCCCACGACCGTGGAAGCGTTGGACGGTGCAGGATGGATTCCTATATAACCTAGGAAGGTTATACATTCCAGACCACTATTGGTTGCGAATGGAGATTCTCGCGAAGTTACATGATGACCCGTTAGCAGGGCACTTCGCGGAGAGGAAGACCTTGGAGCTAGTACAGCGAAGGTTCTTCTGGCCAGATATGCAAGACTTCGTCGCGGAGTACTGTAAGGCATGTGGTGTCTGCCAGGGTTCGCGGGTTGTGCGTGGCAAGCAACAAGGGTTGTTAGAACCGCTACCAGCTCCTGCGAATCCCTGGGAACAAATCAGTATGGACTTTATTACTGATCTGCCTGCGAGTATTAAATCGGAAGATTTAAACGGATCTCGCGAGGCATATGACGCGATCTTGGTGATTATCGATCGCATGAGCAAGATGGCTCACTTTATTCCTACGCGGAAGTCACTTAACGGCGAGGAACTGGCATATATGGTGATTCGCGAAGTATTCCGACTTCACGGAATCCCCGCGAATATCGTGACAGATCGCGGATCAGTCTTCGCGAAGGGGTTTTGGTCGGATTGTATGTACAGCCTGCAAGTCAAGCACCTAATGAGCACTGCGTACCACCCGCAAACGGATGGCCAGACAGAACGCTTGAATAGTGTGTTAGAACAGTACTTGCGGGGGTACGTGAACTTCGCGCAGGATGACTGGGTTGACTATATCCCCCTCGCGGAGTTTGCTTATAATAATTCGCGACAGCAGTCAACCAAGGAAACACCATTTCGCGTGGTATACGGTATGGACCCAAGAGTCCTCGCGGTGGACTTATATCTAGGAAGACGGATTACTTCAGATGTCGCGGAACGAACGAAGTACTTCAGAGAGATACGCGAACGAGCCCAGGCTGGAATTACAAAGGCCCAGGAACAACAGTCCAAGTACTACAACTCTAAACGAGTTGCGAAGACCTTTCAGGTTGGGGACTATGTCTGGATCAGTAATCAGAACTGGTCGCGAATTAGGCCTAGTAAGAAGTTCGACCAACTTCGGGCCGGCCCGCGAAGGGTAATTGAAAGGATAGGCGCGAATGCCTACCGGGTCTCCTTGCCGGCTGGACTTCGCATACACGATGTCTTCCATGTCTCCATGCTCCGCGAGCACCAGGAGATGGAAGGGGTGAACACCCGCGAACGTTTTGAAGTAAGGTTCGCGAATGAAGACGAGCAAGAATATCGCGTGGAAGCGATCCTGGGCCCTGGGATCCAGGACTCCGCGAAGGTGTTAGTTAAGTGGGTTGGGTGGCAAGAGCCTACGGAGGAACCTACTGCGAATCTACGACATCTAGACCTCTACAAGGAGTATCTTGCGAAGGAAGAAACAGCCCGTTCAATTCAGGCTAAGGCAGGCAAGAAGCTTGCGAAGGCAGGCCAACACATGAAGCTTGCGAAGGCAGACCAACACATGAAGCTTGCGAAGGCAGGCCAACACATGAAGCTTGCGAAGGCAGGCCAACACATGAAGCTTGCGAAGGCAGGCCAACACATGAAGCTTGCGAAGGCAGGCCGAAACATAAAGCTCGCCAGAGAGGAATCTTACCAAGTGGAAATTTTTGAAGACTTGAAGAAGAGAAGTTCTCCTGGGGGAGAGACCTATCTTATATACGCTGCTAAACTACGTCTGGATTCACGCACCGGAATTCACGCAGTGAGGGGGTCTACGACATGGGATAATAAGGCAACACAAGTCATAGGTGAGGCAGTTCTTAGTGAAGCAACACAAAGGAGCATCGCGGGTGACGACTCGCGAGGATATTATAAGACAACCAAGGAGGAGGTTCGCGGGAGATCCCAATGCTGCATAATAGAGAAGGGGTCCTCGCAACTGGGTACAGACCTGGCAGGGTAGTATGTGTATACCGCGACGGAGGTCTCACGCTGCATAATAGGGAAGGGCCCATCGCGAGATATACATACTACCTGCCACCGACGGACGATGCCGCATAATGGAGAAGGATGTCGCGAAAGGTCTTACATATCCAAGGCTTATAATATCCAGCTTCTAGGAGCCCGCTTCACGAAGGCTACCTTGCAAACAGGCAGGATACCTTTTTCCTACTGTGATACTTTTCCCTGGTTCAGGTTTTATATCGCGTGGGTTTTTTAACGGTTAACTGCTTGCGAGGACTGTATAGTACTGATATTACAGTCGCGAAGGTTGCCTTGAGGGACCAAGGCCTTGAAAGGGGGGGGCAGTTGTAAGACCCTCCGCAAGATTATCTGGGTATTTGCGAGAGGTAGAGCTGAGTAAGCTGGAAGCTGACTCAGCTCGCGAGGAAACCTCTTTACTTCGCAAAGGGCATAACATTAGAACTTCAGTGTTAATCTATTAACTATCCTGAATTCTTAAAATCTAAGTCTCGCGACTCTCTATTCTCTTTATTAGGTGTATTACACTCTTTCACACTATTCGCAACAACCCTAAAGGCCAAGGACCTTACAAGCAGCAGCTTCGTACGGCTTCTTCTGCGGAGGACTGAATTCCTCCTTGATCGAAACGTCACTAGTTTCGCGGATCTGGTTGATCTCGGGGTCCCAAACAATGTAGATATGGGAGCCTTGATATCCAATAACGTGGACTTTCTTAGCGCGGGGATCAAGTTTGCTAGTTGGCTTGCCTGCGGACTTTGAAGCTCCATGAAGGTGTATCCAAGCAGGTGAACCAAACTTAATAAGGTGCTTGATATCAGCGTCGCCATTCGTCCAAGCTGAATATGGAGTTATGTGAGAACAGGGTTTTATCTCTGGATCACTTGTTGGTGCCATGGGCCGTCGGTCATTGTACAGCGGGACCCTTGTAGGTGTCCGATTTATATGATTGACAGCGGTGTGTAGGGCTTGAGGCCAGAGCCATCTAGGTAATCTAGAATCATACAGAGTGGCACGTGTACGCTGCAGAACTAGCTGAATACCACGCTCACTAACACCATCTTGCCATGGAGAATCGGCCGTAGTAGGTTCCCAAACAAGACCATAGATCTGACAGATCTTCTTGACAGTTTCTGTAATGAATTCGCGATCACTTCGGACAAAAGCAGGTGGGCTAAACCCCTGATTCTTGATGTGCTCCAACCATCCCTGGAAAGTAGGAACAGCCTCATCTCTTGTACGAAGAGTATAAACCCATCGGTATCGGGTTGCATCATCAGTAATTAGCAGGAAATAGCGAGTATTCTTAATACCTGGTGGTGCTTCTTCATCCTTGCAATCTAGTGTTGCGCCGCCACCTGCAATATCAATGTGGATTCGCGCCAGGATCTTTGTGGCGCGTGGAGCAGGATTCTTGGAGCTCTGTCTCTTCTGTTTCGCCTGTCTGCAGATATCACAGAAAGCTAGGGTCTTCTTATTCTTGATCTTTAAGATCTTCTGTTGTTCAAGCTTTAATATAGCTCGAAAATGGATATGGGATAGGCGTTGGTGCCATTCCTGCATGGTAGCTGTTGGTAGAGCATGACCATGATCCTTCTGGTTATTTTCTGCATGTGGGATTGACCTTGTCGTACACGCCATCGGTTTGACATGGTATAGGTCTGATTTCTCCTCTGGGTAGGCATTCAGGGAAACTCCTGTAGGTGACTTAATAAGGAAGCGTTTCTCCTTGATATTACCAAGTAGAGATATATCAAAATTCTGCTTATCCAGCTGTCTGAAGGATAACAGGTTCGCTTTCATTGTTGGTGCAAATCGTACATCAGGGATATCTGTACCATGAACAGATACTGTTCCTATTCCGGTAATCAGGTGTGTATGACCACCAGCGTCGTTGATCATTGCGTTATGATCTCTGAGGTTGCTAAATGCGTGGCGCCTATTAGAGATATGGAAGTCTGCAGCAGTGTCTAAAAGCCATCGGGGTTCTTCGGGTTTCTCAGCTGGTACGACTGCAATCGAGTTGGCTTGGGAATGGTTCCGTAGAACTAGCTCTTGGCCTGTTGATCGGTCTTTATTATTGCTGGAGGCAGTTGATGTTGAAATCCCAGGGTGTTTAGGGGCCTTCTCTGGGTGTAGCTTCCAACAATCGTCTGGCTTATGGAATCCCTTGCCACATCCCTGACAAATAGACTTTATACGCGTAGGCTTCTGATCCTGGCCATCGCGCTTTGTTCGGGGAGAATCCTTGGATTCAGTAGGGCTTATTCGGAGTTTCATCTCAAGCTTGAATTCTTGAGGATTCTGGGGGATATATTTATTGCTGGAGAAAGAGGATCGAGCAACAAGTTGATCTGCAAATATTGCAATATTGAGGTTCTTAATTGGTCCTCGGCCGCAGGAGTAGAACTCGTCTAGCTTCGTACGAACAAAGTTCTGTTGCCACTGACCTAAAGAACAAATAAAAATATCATGGATCAGGTCTTCAAATGACAGATCCATTCGTTTAAGCTTCGCTGTAATCCGTTGAAAGTCTCGGATCATTGCTGGGTAGTTGCCTTGCGGGTTAATATCTAGTAGGGCTTTAACAGTCATTAGTCGTTCCTCTGCCGCAGATAGACCATAGGTTGACGTGATTCTAGCCCACAGTTCTACTGCTAGCGTTGAATCCTCCCAGCTGATCGTTTCTCGTACGTGGGATGCAATTGACTGGAGAATCCTTGTATGTAGGATCTCATTCTTTGTTTGCCAACGGGCAATATCAATATCATTGCTGCCATCGGGTGGCTTAGCTTGATCAAGAACATTCTTCGCCTCGATCATATGGGCGTCCATTAGAATAGAATCGCGCCATGTAGTATAGTTGTCTCGGCCATTAAGAATAGCAGGTCTCTGTGTACTAAACTTTGACTTGGCCAGCTTTCGGATACGCTCCTGCTCACGGTATGCAAGATCTAGCTGCTGAATCTCTGTGTTTCGCTCGCGGGATAAATCCTGATCTGTTTCTTGGTGTGACTGCTGTACAGGGGACTTATATTGTTGCTCTGCACGCATTTCACGCCTGATGTCTTCACGTAATTGCTGGGCCATCTCCTCGCGTAGCTGACGGAGTAATCCTGCCCGCATATCTTCCATTATTATAGTTGGTTCGTCTGATTGGTCTTCGTCCGTTGAATCATTCGATACCTGGTTGTCGGTAGATGTAGGTGTCTCCGGCTCGTATGTTCGGTGTCTTGTTGACATCTGAAACGGTACTTCGTTCAATTTAGTGCCTCGTGAGGCTTTTGGTGGCATTCTAGCAAAAGATGCCTTCTGCGTGGTCCCGATCCAGGGGTAAATCCACAATATCGCTGCTACCCCCCCTCGTACGGGTCTAGGGTGCAGAAAATTGGTATAGCAAGTTGCTCAGGGCGTCGAGAATCGGCTCTGTATATTCTTATCTAACTAGAAACCAGATTCTCTCAGTGTAGAGGGCTCATAACCTGTGGGAAACGATGGATGCTTCTCCTATTGGGTGGCCGGTACGACCGCCTATCTAAGATATCTAGCTTACTAAGTGATGATTAAGCGAGGTCGACCCCTAGGGGCAGGCGGTACCAGAGGGCAGTATGCTCCGACAATTTCTACTCCCACCACAACGTAAAAAATGAAGATTTTCAACCACAACAAAAGTAATTTATATAGAAATAAGTAGTGTATTAAATATTAGAGACTTGGACGAAGCTATTCACAGGATTTTTTTAATCTAGAAATCGCTGTGGGGGGCGGATCTGACGACCTTTTGGGTAGGGCCAAGCTGGAAAGACATAACTTACTTGAGTTCATATAGCTTCCGGAAAGTGAGTTTACAGCTGCCACACTTGAAAGGATAGGAAGTTGGGGTGTGCTCAGAACGGGTCGGCTGTGGGTTTGTTGGAGCTGATGATAGGAGATCCTCATCTTCTCCAAGGCTAGCGTGTGGAGTTGGATCCGGTGGAAACGGGAGTGGGGGTGGGGAATGGCTCGGAAAATCATCAAGTGAAGGGGTCTCGAGGAATTGAGAAGATGAAAGTCCAAGGTCAGGGCCAGGATGCCCAATATCCACATACCCGAAGCGGAAGATGGCGCGGCGAGACGGATCCAACCTTTTATTCGGGCGTACCTGTTAATGACCATTAGAGAATACCGAAGTTGAACCAAATCCTTCCCCGCATTACTCTCTGCATACAACTCCCAACCACGTTTCGTTCAGACAACTGCATCTTATTAATCAGCCGGCAGGCCTGGTCGAATGGTTAAGCCTTTGAGGCAACTAACTTAATTAACTTTAGATGGGCAAGCTGAGTAATGCTCATCACGTGATGCCACCCCCCTCCGCGTCCGACCCTAAGCACCATCCCTTCGCGCATTCCCAAGGTGGATTATCTAGCCGTCTCCAGGGCCCGTGGGAATGGTTATCCAGGACTCGGTCATCCTAAAAACTCCTTTTGACCTGTGCTTACGCCCAACGCACCCACACCCTCTGCCTTGCCGCACTCTGTACCTGACCGGTGTGACTAAAGAAGTTCTATGGAACAAAGTGCTAAAGCCTGTCGTGGAAGCTCTGTACAGATTAAACTTTATAGATAAAACTCGCCTTTGCGAGTTCTCTGGATAAAGAGATTCCCGAAGAATACCACATTTTGACTTGTATTTCTCATCTGGAATCTACAGAACCAATCTATTAGGGACCACCGAAGTCAGAGGCTACGGCGTATGCCTCTTTGACCCCTGTCACGCAGCGTGTATTGATTTGTTTAACCAATACCAGGAAGAGCCAATCGCCAAATTCTGACGGAGGGATCAAGAGCTTCCCCACAACTCCGGGCTTAATATGATCCTCGCCCAAGGCACTGAGTAACTCTCGGGACTGCCGCAGTGCTTCCCCAAAAGACGATGGATGTAGTTGATACCCTGGGATATGCTTTTTCCAAGACCAACAACTAATGATCGAAGGTCGAGGTTCAGGGGCGTCACCATGATATTTGAGCGTAGTGGGGGGAAGCGGAGCGATTGTTTTGTTCTCACCGCTGAAGCTCCCCGGTGGTGTGGCAACCCTGGGAAAAGCGGGTTTCACGATGTAAGAATCGTCCCAGGACGACTCACCTCCAAACTCTAACCATTCCTTCTCCTCCTTTGCTATAGCGATGCATTGCAAGACCTCTTTATTAAAATGGATGTGGCGCTTTTTATCTGGCGAGTCAACGCCAGAGGATGAAATGCTGGTCGCAAATCGAGCGCGAGAGGTCTCAAGGCCCCGATCATATAGCTTATCCATCATCGGCTCGAACCGTGACAAATGAATACCAAGTCGCGAGCGATTACGAGAATGTTCTTGCGCTTTCAGAATGGCGCCTGCATGTTGGGGGAGAGAGCGCTTGGATAGTGAGCGTCGCAGGATGCTCTCAGACACAGTCCTCTTCTTTAAGATAGATTTTCGATCAGGGTAAAGGTTGGGTGACCCAGAACAGCTTGGTGGGGGGGAAACATTCAGTGGCTTCACTCCTGCATGGGAAGTTTTGAGCGGCCCATATAACCAGGTCACGTCACAATCTTTCAGCCTAATGTGTTGTTAGATCAACAGCCAGAAGCAATCACGCAAATCATATAAAGCAACTTACCAGTCCAGAGCGTCTGGGGAGATAGTGCCTAGATTGTGTTTCAGTTTGGTCCATGTCCTCCATGAAGCATTCTCTAGCCTGACGCTGTTCTCATATTTCTCTCTATGAAAGACCACGTAACGCCATGACGTCCAGATATCTTCCTCTATCCATTCGTGGGATAGGTAGTCAACATTTCTCGAGGGCTCCTCCTCCACAGAGCTATCGTCGGCGGCGGGTATCTGTGGGGGTGCGCAAGGGAAGTCTGCCAGCGGCTTAATGGAAGGGTTGGTGGGAGCGCCTGGCTTCCCTAAGTATGTGCTGTCGTACGGTTGTAATAACTCATCATCTTGGTCATCAGATTCGTTGGAGGATATGGAGCCGGTGCGGGTAGGTGAAAGATTTTGTGAGGTACCTGGTGCAAGACCTGGCGAGGAAGGAGATGAGGAGGCTGCAGGGCATGTAATTGGACTCTGATAATTGGATGGATAAGAATGTGGAAGAGGTTCGATGATCACATTGTCTGGATGCCCTAAGAAATATCTCTCTGTGATGGGACGCTGTACTGGGTCTGGCAAGAAGCGTGAATGGCTGTCCGCCGTAGACGGTAGCATAGTGGTCATCTTAGCGGTACATCAAAATCATCTATGCCGAGTTGTCAGAGATTTACTCTCACGGGCAGTGCGTGGAAGGTGCAGGAGGAAATCGTAGAGAAGGGATCGACAGGCAAACAGCGGCAAGTCAATGGTTATATACCTCGGCAGGAAGGGCGACGAATGTCGCAGATCACTGGAGTATTTTTGTATTTTTCGAAACTTTGGAACAGCAATTAAAAACTACGGAGGTGCTGAAGGACACAAGGGGGTTTTAAATAAGGAATTACCAGTATCCACTGAAGGGCGACGTTCTAGGCATAGGTCGCGCGAGAAGCTAAGATGGCGAGTGGAGATTGATTGTGGAGAGCCTTTTTTCCCCCCCCCTCGCAGTGGAACTGCAGACTCTCTTGTCAAAGAAGCCATAGCAAAGAAATGGGAAGATAGTCTGCCTTATCCTGCTAATACTCCCCGCTGCTGGGAATCAGGAGGTAGCGCGGGTGCGGACAATCGGCCTGATATGGTGGGATTTGAAGAGTATGAATGTGGATAAGAAGCTGAAAACGGTCGGCCTGCGAGACTGAAACGTCACATTAAGGAATTATTGGCACTGCATTAAGTTACAGTTGACAGGCTGCAGCCGTGGTTGAGGTGTCCGGAATCCAGAATCTCTGATGGATTCCAGACACTCCCACGGTACTCCACAACCGTTGACAGGCGATGACCAGGAGGCCCGTGCTCTCCTCTAGTTAACTAAAAGCGGATCCAACGCGGTTGATGCTGGAGATCGCCGCCTCTCATTGCTTTTAAACTTCCCTGTTGTGATCATCCAGCTTTCCTGATCCTTTATTACTGCGAAGCCTTCCCCTCTTCTCCTCGCTCTCTCCCGGTCCCGGTCCTACCGTCTGTGCTGGTATGCTTGGCCGGTGGTCCAGCAAGGATCCAATTATGGCGCTTACGCTGACCGAGTGTGAGACGAGTTCTCAAATTGAGTTGCAATTACACAAGCACGAAGTCTATTACTCGATCCCTTCTACCTTGCAAGATGAGTTTCCATCCGAATTATCTCTTCTTTGGGGCAGCCCGGAATCCTTCGGGATAATGGTGTTTATCCTGCAGCTTCTGCCAGCAGTTAACGCCCCTTGCTGTTCCATGCGCGGGCGTTGGGGTTCCACAATATTATGCAGGGCTTAACTTGTGGATGATGCTGTGATATTCTTCTATTTTCAATAACGCGCGATGAGAGGATGTTCCGTATCAGGGCTCTGGTCCAATGAAATTTAAGTTCGGCCACGGAATATCGGCTTCCAATCCCTACCTTGATTTGAGCTGACATTTGAATGAGTCGATGAGATAACAATTACTTGTACCGCAACAAATTTTCGGAAACTCATCGACCTGGGTCAAACTGTACAATATGCGCTATTAACACGTGCCCATGCGGCGCAATTGCTTTAGAGGCCCATGGGCTAGGTACAGCCGAGTGAAAGAGTCTGAGCGCAGAGCTGCTTTGACCCATAACCTTGAATATTTAGGCGGCAGCAACTCGAAGCATATGTATTTTGACACATCTAATACCAAATTATATACAAGGATATACACCGGAAAAAAATTATGCCGGCGGAAATTCTCGTCAGGTTGCACGACCGCGATATTATTTCTCGCACTATTCTGCAACCTGTTTAAGCAAGGCAATAGAGGCTTCACAACGGTGGCTTTGTAGGATTCCGATAAGCGTGGTGAGTTTGGTTGAGCTTATCTGACAGATAGCTTCTGGGCTGCACACCTCGTCCTTACTGTGTCCGATCCCGGCAGCCTAGATGACTAACGTAAATGGATCACGCGACGCGATAGGCAACGTCATAGTTTATCTAGTATTAGAACCTACTGTATTCTTATGTTGATGCAATTCCCGTCGCATGCTTGGAAAATCTTATGTAAAACCACGGCCGATCTCTCATAATGCAATCAGGCGACAAAGGACCATATCCTGAAGTAAGGCGCTCCCAACTACCTAGAAGAAAAACATGCTAACACTATATCCCCAGCCACTGTCCGAGAGTGAGAAACGCCATTTTAGCAAATACGGAAAGCTACCGCATGGAAGTTTGCTTGGTAAAAAGTCTAATGTACAGAGAATATTGTCTATCATAACACATGCTAATCAAAAACTGGAAGGAACGGACATACTTTGACTCCGGCGACTACGCGCTTTCCGCCACTTATCGCGAGACCGACAACAGTGCTATTCAAACAAGAAGAGAGCACCCCCATCGTGAAAGCATTTCGCATCCTTATGCCCCTACCCCGGCCGCTAGTAATGTCGATAAGGATGCAAACAAAGATTTGTATAAGAAAAGTGCAAGTCCTGAAATAAGTCCCCTTCCTCAGCAAACAAATTTCAAATATAACGAACAAACGGAGGAGTAGCGACAGAATGAGCGTCTCTCCCACAAAGATTGAAACAAACTATGACATCAAAAAGCTCAGCAGGACAGCAGGGGCAGAATAAAGTGAATATGTGCCTTACGACAGCTCCTCTATTGTATGAAGTAAAAGCTGGTGATGGAATAATACTGGATTCACGATTCAAGTCTTCAAAACTGGGATTTAAGGTATTTTTTGTGTAAGAAGATTACTACGTATACTCCGTTCGGCCTGGACAAGTACGAATTCGAAGAACAAGACCTTCAGCGTCAGCGTTCCAAGGTGTTTGATCTGAGCCTGGTGGTCGTGATGTACGTCCCATCTTTTTTCACTGCCATAAGTGTAATGTACCTATGCTCATGACTATTGTGCGTGCTCGGAATTGTTACGGTGGGAATCGATTGACCACCACAAAGTGCTTGCAGGAAAACAGTTCTATCGAGTCTACTGCATAATATGGAACAAATAAAGCTCCTTGTAATCTGTGGCAACAAGCTAGGGGGGCCGCGTTCGAACACATTGATATCCTCTCAAGGGTCTAGTCGGCGACGCTTTCGGGACGTGCAAGAGCCTCTACCAGGTTGAGGCTGATATTGCAGGTTGTAGGCTTGGCAGCCACCAGTCTTCCCAAAAAGGATAGTCAACTTTAGCCACACACCCGGCATCTCAGCTGGTTCGTTTGTTCTCGAGGACACATAATGCAGATTCCCGACAGTCTCCAAGGAGTGATGGTTCGGATTATCGGGTGATCATAATTGATGTTTAGAAGTTCAACATAGTCAAATGACATACAGGAAATTTAAAACTTTCGAATGAATCGAAACTTTTCCCTGATCAGACCTGAGTAGTCTCCAGGCCCGGCTTGTCTCGAGACCTACTCCGTCTCCATACCCAGCTTGCTGGTGGTTTACCTGAGGGCAAGCATATTCACGTCTGGGGTTGACCAACCAGATATCTCAAGTGAGGCCCGACTGTAATATTTCCTCCACGGAAACTTGACTTATTGAGTAGCTCCTATTGAAGAAGCACATTTGCACCCATGTCAGGTTATGATACAGTCATCAAGTTAAGCTTACCTAGCAAATGTACACCGGAATGGAGGTGTCGCCGTAGGAGAGGTTTGAGGTATCCTGTAACATAGCCTCAAGCCACGTGAAGCAACAGCCGACCAAGACCGTTCAGACCGATGACTCGGCTACCCGGGATTATCTAACTAACGTTAACTACGATCTTACTCGCGGCCTCTTCCAAAACCCCGGCATGACTATTTGGTTTAGCTTACCTTGAAGCTTATTCGCGTACAGCGGAGTGCTTCCCGTAAACCAGAGTGAAACGAAACGTAAACATTGGCGGTCCTCGAAACGAAATATCTTAGTTTCCTTTTATTGATTTATATTTAGACCTGCTTATGTGAAATGCTTTAACATAGTGATAGCGGACATCTTGTAAGTATCTACGCGTATAGTCGCCATTGGGTTGGATCGTACAAAAACCGGAAACATGAGCTACGTCCTTCGGATGAATCAATAACTGTTGCGGAAACCTTCTTGATGGCCAAAGCAGGGATTGGATGTTTCCAAGATCTCAATCTTCCCCTTCAAGTCTTTGATCTCGCTCTGTAAGTTTTCAATGTAGCTGAGCGCACTGTCGATGATTGAAGACTTAGGGGGTCCCTGGCGTTGCGTTGCGGCACTGGAAATCTTCGATATAGTGTGCTGCTCTGTCCCACGGGTAATGACCTCCTCAAGTTCCCTGAACTTGGAATTCAACTTGATCCGGTAGCGCTTTTCAACGACATTATGCGATGCTCTTCGGCTGACATGTTTAAGTTGTCGTTCACGTGCTTGGGCAAGAGCCTGGGCATTCAGATCTGGTGCAGAGCTGGATCGCAATTTTTGCATAACCTGGTTTACTTCGTCAGCATAGAGCGGGCTAGGTTATTATGATTGGGGTTGAGATGGTACGTTATCTGGTATCTCGCTGGGCTCGCGCCCCACTGTGGAAGAGGAGGACTCAATGTAGGGTAGGGATGGAACAGCAGTGTTGAACGAGCCGGGGTCTTGATCCTGCCAAAGACCGACAGCATTGATATTAGGTAATATCTATGAGTTAACTAGTTAACTAACTATTAAAGAACTTCGATATAAATTTAAGAAAGGCAGAATTAAATCGTACCTTATTAGGTAGCGATGCTTCATAGTCCAGTAATGTGTCATTGTTGAATTGCAGGACATCCGGCAACTGAGAGTCCTGCATCAGCTCATGGGGTGGAGGCCAGTAGTTGCCCAGTTCAGTAGCGAGGCGCTCGCACTTCGGGTTGCAGGCAAAAGTAGGATGAAAATTTATGGGGTAACCTTGCGAACGGAATTCCTCTCCCTGGGCGCTAATAGGCGGTGGCGGTATGACGGTGGTTACCTGTGGCATTTTGAATTCTTTACAACCAAGATAGAAGTCTGAACCATTACTCCTGGCTCATCAACTAACAAAGATGTAACAAATATGCAGGGAGGATTGAACTGCATGCATATTCTGATGCTTCCTTCAAAGACCGGCACCATCCTATATGTATGCCGTTTCTCGTGCGAGGACCGCACAGACCAAAATTTGACATCATCTCGACGCTGGAACACTTAAGTAATCCCACATTAAAGTTTGAGCTAGTTAACTAGTTAACTGTAAATTCTGTTTTGGTTGCTTTAAAACTGACGTAACAGCACATCCACTGGCATCTAGAACGAAGCATATCTGGAGACGAAGAAAATCTGGGTCTGCTGCTGTGACACATCCGTCGATCGGTCACCAAACAAGTCGATCCTAAATCAAACCATAGGACTTGACTGGTTGGAGCGAAGATGCCTACTAGAGTCCCCCCAAAAATAAGGATCTTTGGTTGAACATACTTTTGAACGGTGAATCCGCAAACGACTCCACAAGTATGACCCATACCCGTTGAACACATTCTCCCATACTGCTTGCGACAACTTGTGAAAGTTGAAGCCATCACAGCCCCACTTTGTCCCCCTGCCCTCCGAACAGACTCCCACCTCAATACGGATAACACCGTCAAGGGTGACCCCCGAAGTTTCCCGGGTGCCAATTAAACAGCCAATTAAACAGAAGATGAGACGGGCGGTGGCGATCAGCACGTACAAATCTCTTGGTCGATGTCCCAGCAGATAGCAGCAGAGACAGATTAATATATTCAGTGTTGTCCACGTTCAGGAAGCTTCCCCATCCACTTACGCGCAGGGATCGTTCCATATCTGGGATCAGAATGTCTCGCTTTCAGACAGCTCCAATCCATGCTCCGCTGAATTTGACAGGAAATTAAAGAAAAGGGTATTCAGGCTATCTAGTAGTTCCTTGACAGTTTTCACAAAGGTCTGCTTCTCCATCGCTACTACCACTGATTGTCTGTATCGGCCATAAAGGAGGTCCCACTGCCGGTCATCGTTAGATCTCATCAACCGGAAGCGCTCGGGTAGGGACAACCGGATTGGCGTCAATGTCCAATATGAGTGCGCGAAGGCTGACTCGTTAACTTCCCAAGTGAAAAGCGATAGGAGAAGAAGGGCAGAATCCGTGAGCTCGTTCAGAAGATATAGAATATAGTCATCGAGTTGAGTGGGGGCCAGCAAACCCATGGAGCACAGGCACTGGATATAGTGGTTGAGGTGAGCCGGCTCTAGCAACGTGATGAGGTACTGCTCATGGAAGCTCTCAAGAGCCGGCTGCGCTGAAAGCTGAAGAAAATGCCGGGGTAATAGAACTGCCTGTCATAATCATTAACACGACTTCGATCATCTAGGGCCTAACTAATTACCATAGTTGTGATATCAAGATCGCTTCGTTTAAGCATATCATGAGGGCGACTTCAAAGCCGGACAATTGCTCTTCAAGTACATCTCTGCTTGCGCCCAGCTTTAACTCGGACCTTGTCAAAAGTACCAGGTCGGCCCGTATATAACAAGCTATCGTGTGCTCAGAGCTAACGGTATTGTGCGCTCTTTTTAAATTTCGGCAAGGTTGCTAAACTGGTCTTCAAAGTTAGCGAATATCTTATCCACTCGGACCGGGTTTGCGTTCTGGTGGAGCCGAGCGTGATACCACACGTCGTCTAGAACAAAGACGCAATTGCTAGGGGCACTACAGAAAGTTTTAGCTCTAGATAGTTGGACCCTCCCCCATATTCATTCCATTCAGACTGCATGTACACTCTGGGACGGATATATAACCGATGAGCAGAAATGACGTAGATGAAACCAAACAATCTCCAGCCATCTCGCCACTGGATCAATGTGCCCGCCAATCAATTTTCATGTTCTCCCACTTCATCCCAGTCAGGTGACACCACAGCAGATTCTGAAGCTACAGCATACGCGACTCAGAACCCGGGCGTTTGGCGATGCCTTGTCATATAACGGCGCGTACGTGTATCGGATCTCTCTGGGTGTGTTGGACGTTGCATTACTCTCACTCCGCAGATTGACTCCCAGGGCGATGGCTGACCGCGGCGCCACAGGCTCCCAGGACCGGCCAATGTGACCCAACGCCATCAGGACAAACAGGATCAAACCATCAACTTGGACTTGCTGCAAAATTGGGTGTCCTAAGACACAGCTTTAGGTGAAGTTCAGATTCCGATCAATGGCGAAGCTAGTCCTCGGAGTGTCCGCCTCGCACACCCCTGGTTTTGAGACCAATTGCGCAAGCTGGGCAGCTAGCGCAAACTCAAGATTCAGGATTGAGAGCTACTGCCTTGTTGATTGTTGGTCAGATCACCTGTAGTTCATTCAGACTGCTGCATAAATGGTATCTTGGCGATAGTAGGAAAAGAGATGAACGGCAAAGAAATGGCAAACTAGCATTTATCTGCGATTTCGCGCGGCGGCCGGCAGTAAAGTTATGCTCGGATCTAAAACCAGCCTTCCATCGTTTAAGGAAATAGCAGACAGACGGTAAGGACTGGGATATAAGACAGTTCCCTGTCAGGAAGGGTAAATGAGTCCCCAGGCTATGATACAAATCATGAACCCGTTATATTTCTGCGGGGACCCTTGTGAAACCAACTGCCCGTAGGTCTCTGTCCTTGTGGAGGTCTCCTTGGATATATCCAATACCCACGGAGCAGCTGTGGGCGAGCACGCATTATGGTATTATGGTTCTGTTGGGCCAGTTGCGGGCGCTAAAGCGGCGCCATTCCATGCAAAGTTCTTTTGCCGATACGTTAAATGAGACGTCAACGAGACGTCATGTACTGCTTCTCCGTAGACATATAACGGACTCAAGTATGGCTTCCTCATCATATTTGGAAACCGACTTGAGTCTCGGTTCTCGGCTATCTGCAGTCTCTAAAACATGTCACGATATAGACAAGGTTGTACGGTCCAGTATAATCTTTTCGGCGGTATGATTCTTACATTCTTTATGCTCAACACTGCTACACTGAGATCAATAATCCTAAGATACTAGATTGCCAAGGGTCCGAATCTAAAAAGGCGGATGGTTCTGGAACTATCGTAAATATCTTCACGACGCGTACTGCTCAACCTGAACGGATTATATGTGCAAGCAAAGATGAGCCCAGGTACGAGGTTTGTGAATGGTCCTCATATAGGAAAAATTTCCCTTGATCCTGACAAGGTCATTAGATCCGAGATGGAAAAAGCGGGGCCCTGTTTATCCTTAATGGGCGCAATATTTCTGGACCTGAAAACCTACGCGATGTCTAGCTTTGTCTGAACTTCAATTAGTTCGGCAAGCTGGCTTGGAAAGAGAAATCGTTAGCGTAGGGACGATGCGAAAGCTTCCTTCAGCTCGAAAAAAGCCGACCCCTTCATGGTGCTGCCTTGCAATTCAAGCCAACCGCCTGGTTTTGTACGCCTGCTGGTAGGCCATCCATATCCTGGACTGACCAGGCTTGCATCACCTCCCACGCACAAATTAGACTTCTGCTGGGACGCCTAAGGTTGATCATGATCGCCCTCAAGAATTTGCACTTACATATTGGGCTTGGACCCTTGTGGACATGTTATACGCTCGGAATGTAACACAGTTGTCGAAGAATATTAAGTTGCGCTGGGATTCATAGCTAGGGAAAAGAACAAGGGCGGCCCCAAGCATGAAAGGAACCTGCTGCGGCCGCTCCCTTCTCTTGTTGGAGTAATATTGCTATAATGCCAGTAAATAGGGCTGTACACTTGCAAAAATACTTAATATTCGAACGGCCAACTTAAGGTGCGAGTTGTGCCAGAACTTGCGCCTCTTTAGGAGCCAGCAGGGCACCAGATGCAATACTTACTTGTTCTGGAAGAACAGGGTTCAGAAGATCCTGAATTCGAATTCGACGGACACCTGCCCTTGTTTCCAGGCCGTTGTTTGGAAAAGTTGGGAAACCAGGTTCTGGAAACAACAACTGCTGAGCTAACATCCGCTTCAACACCTCAGTTAAGTGACCGTTAGTCAGCGTCCGCTCGATCATATCACGTGCTGGTTCCCCTTTTTTTCAGTCGCCGCTACTTTAGGAGACAATGAATGACCTTCGTATTCAGGGGTTTGCCTACGATTGATACGGTCGACGACCAGCGTTGCAGATTGTCCCAAGGATAGCCTCCCGTTGATGCTCAGATCCCGGGCCCGGTGAACCTAGTCATCGGAGCGCCCGCTCGACCGCCATGGTCTGGAGGCCAATTGCCAGGCAGCACAAAGACAAGATTCAGGATTAGGAGCGACAATTTTGTCACCTGAGCGCCACTCCACGTGCGCTACGTTTTGTATTGCTGCATGAAGGGTTTGTTTGGCAGTGGTAGGACAATGGGGATGAATGGCGATTTCGCGCGGTGGCCGGCGGTAGGGGTTGATGCCTGGATTTGAGGGTGGGATTCGTCAGAGGGTTCCCAGTCAAAGAAAGACATACGTTCTTCTAGGAAGCGTCCAAATCACGGATACATGGTATTTCCGCGATATTGCCGATAAATCTAATTGCTGGTAGGCCTTTGCCCTTGTGGGAGCCTTCTTGGATATACTGGTACCGTTGAGGGATTTACTTCTGCGGCGAAGCCAGCGCGCCACCGAACGCAGTCAACACCCACAGAATTGGAGTGTCTGACCCAAGAGCCGTCGTATCGAACACGGTAAACTCCTGTGTTCCAATAGTGTTATGCAGGGCAAGTGCCTGCATAACACACCCTTGCCGAATTCCTGACGTGTCCACCAGTCCCAGCTTCGCTTCGGATACGGATAAAGTCAAAAGCTATGCATCCTGTTCTCGTCTCGCCGTGACCTCCATCTTCAGCTCAACCATGCGCTGGATTCCCTCTAGGGACACCTGCCAAATCTGGTGCCTTTTTTTTTTTTGTTTGTTTTTTTTGGTACTAGTCCTTCCTACATTTGCACGGATTGCGAAGCCTTACATATACGACCCCGTCCTGCAAGTGTTGCATCGTGTTTGGAATTTGGTTGATGGGGTCGCCTTGTCTCCCTGGAGGAAGCCCTGGGCGTTTCATCGGAAGATGCATCCGAACTGGCTATCCGCTGAGAAACAACAAGAAAATGCGTGGGGCCAGCAAATTGGAATAAGGCTTAAGCCACTATGGTTTGATTCCACAAGGCTTTTGAGTTCAGTTGAGATTTCGCGTCCTAAGTACCACTCCCGCGGTATAAGTATCTGAGTTCGCTCTCTTCTGTTTAGACTTTCTGAAAGTCCCTGACGGCCTCTTTTACAGTCTATTCTGCCTTTTATAGTTTATCTAAATAAGCCAAGCCCACGTTTCCTTCCGGGCGCTCCTTCATGCCATACCTTACGCCCGATTATCTTGAGCGAGTTTATGCTGGCGTGCTGGGTAAGCTTATTGGCGTTTGCCTGTGTCAACCCCCCGAAAGTCGGGGTTATCCTTCGGTCGTGGCAGATGACGGGATTTTGGGTACGTTCGTTTCTGTGCGTGCATTAGAAGAGCACGGTGTTTGCCCTAATTTGACGGCTGAGGCTATTGGTAAAACATGGCGCAACAATGTTATTGAAAGTCGGACTTTTTTTTTGGTCGAGTGGCCATTGCATTTCTACTGAACTCCCGGCGTCTCACCCCCTCGCGCGTGGGATCCCAGTCCCCTTGCGAGATGCCATCACGACCAACGGCCCAACGATCGCAGAGCAGGTCGGCGCTCAAGCTTTTATCGACGCCTGGGCGTTAGTTACGCCGGGTAATCCGGCGTTGGCCGCGAAATTTGCAGAAACCGCAGGCTCTGTCAGCCACGGCAGTGAATCGGTTTACGCCGCAAAATTCCTGGCCGCCATGGAGGCCGAGGCGTTTGTCTCCAAAGACGTTAATCGTCTTTTGGATGTAGGTCTCAACTTTGTGCCCGCCGATTCACTGGTTGCGCGGGTTACTAGGGATGTTCGGAATTGGACCCGAATCGATTGCGACTGGGAAAAGACCCGCCAAAGAATTGAGAATGCTTATGGGTATGACGAAGTTCCTGGGCTCTGCCGTGCTACTACAAACCACGCCCTCATCATCATGGCGCTCTTATATGCCGGCATTAACTTCCCTCAGGCCATGTATATCGTCAATTCTGCCGGTCGGGACACCGACTGCAATTCCGGAAACCTTGGTTGTCTTATAGCTGTCATGGATGGTCTCGCTTCCTTTGAAAGATGCCGTGACTGGCTGGAGTCCTTGGCCGACCGCGCAATCATCTCCAGGGCCGATGGAGGCTACTCAATCAACAACGCCGCCTGGATCGCATTTGATTTGGCCAACCTGGGACGCAGGCTTGCTGGCGAAGCGCCGCTACGCACTCCCAAGAATGGTGCCCAGTTTCATTTCACTCTTCCTGGAAGTGTTCAGGGTTTCCGGGCGACCCGCAAGGACATTTTACCCAATTTAGTCGAGATCGCGCAGGCAACCGATGACGCCGGCCATACTGGACTCGCCATTCGCCTGCACAGGTTATCGGACGCTGTTGATAACGTCGAAGTGCTTACGCCGACGTTCGCGCCACAAGGCTTTGGCAAGATGGCAGATTATGGTGTGATGACGCCCCCGTTGTTGTATCCCGGGCAGCAAGTGAAGGCTGTTGTGCGAGCAGAGAAGGCCAATACCGCATCCGTCGCAATCCGGATTAGACTTAAGGTATACGGTCCAGACGACACACTGCGTACAGTTGACAGTCCGTCCATGACAATTAAACCTGGCAGACAGGCGACGCATCAATGGACGATTCCTCCGCATCTCGACAGCCATCCAATACAGCAGGTTGGGCTCGTTCTTTCAGCTCCGGAAGGTTGTCTGGATGGTTTGGTGTGGTTGGATAGCCTGGGCTGGAGCGGCGGGCCTCATCTCTGTTTGAGACCACTCTCAGATACATCAGGAAACCTTTGGAAACAGGCGTGGGTCAATGGTACAGGCGATTTCCTTACGGACCTTCTCCCGGATTCGATCTTCATCTCGCAGGATCGTGGCGAAGGAATTGTCACCTACGGAACGCGCGACTGGACCGATTACCAGGCTGTAGTACCGAGACTGGTGATCTGTCTAGGAGGACGAGCTGGTGTTGTTATCCGAGTCCAAGGCCTCAGTCGTTACTACGCCCTGGTTTTTGTGAAGCCGGACCGCGTGACCTTGGTCAAGGCTCTGGATGAGGAGAGAACAGAGCTAGCGGCTGCAGCCTTTGACTGGGAGCATACTACGGGTTACAGAGTTTGTTTGGCAGTGAAAGGTAGCTTTATCAAAGCTTCTATTGGCGGTGGGCCCATTTTAGAAGCAACGGACGACAGTTATCTTACAGGAGGGATTGGTCTTGTTGTTACAGATGGCGCAATCTCGGCAAATCAGTTTGATGTTTCCCAACTGGACTCGCCACTGCACCCGCGCCGGATAGTGTCATGAATGACCATATCCTGACACCCGAGAGGAGCCACAGTGCGTATCCCAATTAAAACCGGTCAGCTCTGTATGGCATGTGTCATCTCATTCCTAAAAGCGGGTAAGTCTCCTACCAGGGAGCGCTCGTGTTCTTGAACAGGCGCTGATGCGATGAGACAGGCCGGTTCGCCATTGCATCGTACTATTCAGAATTCCAACGGTTCCGGTCACCAGCCTGGAGGAGGTTCGTGGCCGGCGGCAACTTGCTACGTAGCAGGACCGACCCCTAGATAAGCCTTCGGTTCGGCGGGAAGGATTGTTAGGAGGTTGAGTGGCGAAGAAGGAGAGGGAAAATGCCATTATAGATCGGCCGGCGAGCTCGTCTTCAAAGTCATTTTAAGATCAAATGGCTCGTTGGTCTAGAATGCAAATCGTTGTCAGAAGACGTAGAAGATATTCCCATCGGGCTCAGTAGATACTATTCAGCTTCTTGAGGCGGTGATGATTGCCTGCGTGGAGTATCCAGAACCGCGTCCCATTTAATGGCGCAGATGGCGCGTGCAGCTTCGGAAAAATGCACGATGGGCATTGGAATATCTGCGAGCAAACTTTGTCTCGCAGCGAGGTGAGTTCCCTGTACGTTCTGGCATCGTCACCGTGGTCCATTGCTAGACTTACGTTCGCGAGAGCAAAATGTCCCTCTCACCTTGGAGATAATCCCGTAGTACAATATCGACCACTATTGCCATTGGCAGACGAAAACTCTGGTTTATGAAGCTAGCCATCTCCGTAGCCCTTTTTAACCCACTTCCTCAACTCACTGCGGGCACTGTGCCAATTGGGTCACCTTTAGAAGTGCAAATCGTACAACTACAGTCGTCCAGCTACTCGCTGAATAGTCTTCGCACATTGGGTATACGCCCACAACTGGGCACCGGCACAATTAAACGCTGGTGATTTGCAACTGCTCCTGTAGGCGACTTTGTTAGGATTAAAATACGATTGCCACCTAGCTCACAAACCGCCGTGTACTGTCATAGTATATTATTGTGATCTCGAGCGGCCGGTCTAGTCGTGACAGGATCTCACTAATTAATATATTGATTCTCTTCCTAAGTCCAAGATTTATCAACTCATCAACCAGCTATATATCTTCTAAATATAGTAATTCAAGGTATTCTATATAGTGAATAAGCTCTTCTAGGACTATAAGAGATAACTAAATATCTATAAGCTCTAGGTGCTGAAGCTATATAAGAGGCATTCTATTAATAAAAGGGAATATTAGTAATATTAAGATAACCTATATTTTTTTAAGAGACATGCGTGGAAGCCCAACATGTTTGCATGCCGTCAACAGTATTAAATTATATGCTCGTAGAACGCCTGAGCCTTCTAGATTCCAATTCCTTTTCAACGCCTCGTAACGATGTATCCCTTAGCATTTCAATATCTTCACAGTGTTACAGAGTCTATCGCAGGCTTGGGTTTAAGCCTGGATCCCAAGACTGCAGCTTGTTTGGCGCCCATCTTGCGCGTCAACTTCGCATAGTGTAGACCGCAAGCATTACACAGTGTCCTGGCACCGTCTGGGCCACGACGCCATTCGGGCGTTTCCGCACGGTTACAACTATGACATCGACCAGGAGGAGCGGCTTTCTGTAGCAGATTGTTAGAACTAAACAAATCACGCAGGGAATAAAAGCAAAGAACGTACGCTGCGACGTTTCTCCGAGTCTGGACCGTCAAAATCACCCCCGCTTTTAGGGTCTTTCTGGTACATCGTCATGCAGTCATTACCATGAATTCTACCAGGCTTATAAGTTTTCCTCTGCGCCATCTGCTCGGCCATGGCATGCTCCTGATTGAGAAGCGCCGTTCTTATACGCATTAAAGCACCGTGATTTCGACGTTGAAAGTTGAGCATGTCCTTGATTTCCTGGAGTGAAGGCAAAGAACCCATTACAGGCCGAGAACGAGACTGATGTGCATCGTTCGCATAACGTCGTGTGAAGTCCAAAATTCGGGAAGTCAAATCAACCATCTACCAAGATTAGCAGCCAAATTCTAGCGATGGATTAATTAGAGTACCTCATTGAGCGATGCCTCAACATCATAGACATCGAGATGGTGCTTCGCGGAATCGTCCAAAGAAGGCCCAGGGAAGGCCTGCCCGGGAATACCGCCCTTCACTTCATATACGCGTGGTCCCACATGGGGCCGCGAGTCGTATGACGTTGCTGGATACACCGGCGCTCCCGGTGGAGGCTGTGACTGAAATGAGTAAGGTTGGGAATAACCGGGGTACTCAGTTGGCGAGGCAACGCTACCCGCTGAAGAAGGACTTTTATACTCATATGCTCCTGTCTGCGAGCCGGAGATGGAAGTAATGCCAGTGCTTGCACTTTGCGTAGACGGCTTGCCTGAGTTGAGCGATCGGACGGAAACATTCCTTGAATCTTGTGTATTTAGTGACTCTAAACTCGATCGGGTTTCTGTCTGTAATTGCAACTGCTGAGACAGGGTTGGTCCGCGAAGGAAAGACCCTCCATTTGAGAACGGATTAGGGGAACCTGATGTCCCTTCCCCGCTAGGACGAGCGCCAAGGTTCGACGAGAGGTGGTGCGGAGGCGGTGCGCTATGGGTTTGTTGAGGGGCAGCTGTCGTGGGAGGGGGCTGGTATGGGAGAGGGTCATCATTTCCTAGCGCTTCATGGATAGATGGAAGTGACTGTCGTGGCGCTTGTTTCTTTCTCTCATCTTCGGCGCGTCGCGATTCTGGCGATGGAATATAGCCCAAGCCTGCGTTCGTGGGAGCTGTTGAATAGGGATAAGGGGGAGGTTGATTCCGGTACATAGCTGTTGGGCTAAGTAGAGGAGCGGGAGATGTGGTAGGCCCTCTGGAGCCTAGAAAGCCGATAGCTGGTAGATGAGCCCTGGGCAATGGTAAAACAGTTAGCGCATTATGCTGTGGCAGTATCTCTCAGCGACGAGAAGTTTCATAATCAAGCGCATGTTTCGACATACCTATGCTTACGCGAAGCATTTAGTGACCCCATGACGAAATGCTGTGGCACGCTTCGTGAACGATAAAAGGTGTTGTAACCTTGTTAACAAGAGCTCCCCTGGTATCCGAAACCTGATCAAGCCCTTCGATGCACGCAAAGAGCAGAAGATCAGAATGACGGAGTGATCGCTCCAAACGTGTATCCAAAACGAATTCAAAGCGACAATTCGGTCTAGCATTTCCAATAAGCAAGAATATGAGTAACGATAGCACCCGCATTTGGGCCACCTTTTCCTAGCGGGAATATAAAGGTATGTGACCATTCTCGAACAAAAAATGGGCAGTCTGTCCATTCCTCGACGTGAGAAAAGAATACCCTTCCGCATCGGGGACCGAGCGGTGAAGGATTGTGCCGGTATGTCATGGCGGTGAGGCCATCTGCATCACGTGCAATATCACATTCTGTCGAAATACTGACCGCCAAGAATCGGTCATAATACACTAAATCTGACCGGGTAACCACCACGTTGATCAACCAACGATATTAATCATCGTCTACCTATCTATAGATACTACCTCTATCTGTTGCTTGCCTTTTTGCTTAGACGGGAAACAAGAGCACCTGTGTCGGATTTCTGAAGCAATTAGTCAATGGAGCGCAGCGAATTCTTAATCTAAATAACCTCTCTCGAGTCACAGTGTTTTTATGTTCCGTGGCTCGTACTTGGCCTCAGTCGCTGCTTTCAACGGGCCATTTTCCTCCCCACAGTTGTTCCTGTCGGCTGTTGGAAAGAATGCAACCGATCCACAGCCTGCCTTATCTCTTTGTTCCACCGTTCCTGTTCCTCCATACCGGATTCCAAGGTTCTGTAATCGATCGTCAATCCCTGAAGTTCCAAAGTCCACGACAAAGAGATAAGCTTGTGCCGTACTCGATCCTTTCATTGAGCCTGTCGAATTCTTAGCGTCATTCTCATCCCAATCGCGGGTTTTACGACACCATAAATACTCTTCCAGAAGACCGCCGACGTCTAGGCTATTGACCTCCATATCATGTGAACCACGATCCGAACTTTCGGCGACTTCTCCATGCCTCCATTGGTGATCTTCCCCGTCTGAGGAGTCCCAATAATCGCGAGCCTCTCTGACGTGTTCGTCATGGATAGGTTCGGAAACCCGAAGTTCGTCTCGTCGCTGGGTGGAGTCAGGCGTAACACCTTTCAGTCTAGAGTGGAGCGCTTCAAGGCGAGTTGGCTGAAATAGTGGTATATTGTAGCCTGGACATTGTGCATTGGAAGTCATTTGTGGGTTGCAGAGATGTGGAAGTTAAAGGAACAGGTCATAAAAACGCCAAAGTGAAAATTCTAATATATATTCCAGTGATTGCGGGCGAGACAAGCGACGTCTCCTGTAAGACAGCGGTGTGAGCGTTTTTTCAGATCCCTCAGAATCCTGCAAAATAAAGCGGACAGAACATTTCCCCTGGGTATTAGGTATATAGGCTAGCATCCAAACTGCAGTTGAGCGGGTAACACGCCGGACCATGATAATAGCCTAGCTTCATTTTCCGTTCTCCATAAGATTGAGGCCTGTTTACATCCGTACCCCACCAATTTGGGAATGGGAATAAGGGGCTCATTAGAGCTACGAGACGCACAATACTGTATTTTCTGAAGCTAATAGAATATGCGGTGTCTGTGGGAGCCTTGAAGCCCTGATGCGGTGTGAAAGGTTGAGATTGAACTGACGATATGTGTCCCGGAGACGGTCCCACCACTCGAAGTCCGGCTGGCTTAGGTTTCACAGCCGCCAGCAGGCGCTTCAATTTTTTGTTCAAAAGCCTTGCTGAATGCGAGCGAACACATGCACGGCCTAGTTGTGGTGCTTGCTAGCCGCTCGTGTCCTTGGTCGTAGTCTCTGAAGCCAACTTTCGCGTATCTGTTCCTTCGTTTGCGTCTCCACCCGATTCTGAGCTTTTCCGGACCCAGGGTATCGTTGGAATGGTCGGGCCTGATGCAGTCGTCCAGATGCTTTTAATGGCGGTTGGGGAGCCCCGGTCAGTCGGATTCCGCCGACAGTAGATCGTACTTGCTGCTGCTGCTGCTGAGAACCCATGATTGTTCTGGAATAGGTGGCCTTAGCCGGGAAGCTGAGAGTGAGGATGCAATTGTCGATACCGTAGTCGGTAGGTATGACAGTAATATAGCTATAGTAGTCTTCATCGTAACATCGGCTTCTTTATATATAGGTCAGTGTCGAGATTGGCCGTCGTCATACATCGCAGCATGCTAGTGCCATGCAGCCAGTATCTTCTGGAGCCACCCGGCTGTTGCGGTTGCCAAGGAGAAGCCATCCAATATTCGACGGTGACTAATCAAGTGGCTTGATTGAAGTTAGATGAACACATATCTCGCGGCAGTCGGATATAACCCGCAGGATTCTCACTGACAAGCCCTCACTTATATAGACATCGGTCTCTAAATAGTGCATCTGGGGACAAGCTCGCTTTCAAAGCCCATGGCTACAAGTAACTGATGCTGTCTTCGTTAGAGGTCTTCTACGCATCCCTGAGAGACAAAATATCTCTTAGAGAGTAACCCATAAATGCCCTCCTTTCCCCTCAGACCGGGAAACCGAAAGGCACTCTCCATGCCCAAGCCCAGACTAGGCAAGACCTCATCTCAACATGGACAGATCCTGGTTCGGGGTAATGCTGGCCAGCATCAGTGCGGCTGTCCTTGTCTTTCCCGAGAACCTTGCGGCTCACTCAACTCCACCCTGTTCAGCTCCCACCGGACTTCAGCCGGACGGTGCTGTAATTGTATTGGCATCACATCAGGCCTACGTCTCAACCCCACTCGCCAAGACCAGTATGAGCACGCATAGAGCAATTCCTTCAGGGACAGTCACCAGCTCTCATTCAGTGGGTGCGTCATCGGGACGGAACGGATTGCGGAATGCAACCCATCCACTTTACCCCAGTGTCACGGCGTCCAGTGCAGTGATTTCATCTACCAGTATCGATGCCAAAGACAGGAGCACTTCGGCCCGCGCAATGACAACACCAACCGACTCGCCCGTGTCCCTGTCATCCGGAACATCGCCGGCCAACTCGACTGTATTCACAGGGGCAGGGGCGCAGAACCTAGGTATGTCTGCAATGCTAGGGGGTGTCATTCTACTGTCCTTTCTTTGGTTCCTTTGGCAGTGGGGCTCGGGTGGATCCTGGTGACTTACTGTGGCATCTACGATCGCGTGGATCTGTTAGCATGGTGACTTGTAGGTAGAATGTTAGATCTAGCACACATAAGACTGTGAAGAACACCATACTACAACTGACCCCTTTAACTCTGCTGCTATCATGAGAAGAACATCTCCAGTTAGGAAGGAGATAGCATAATTCCATTGTGAAAGGAGTAATATACTTGGTGATACATTGAAAAAATGCACGTTGCGATTAGGTATAAGCAAACTGATCATGCCCATCGGGCAAAATCATTGGCAGGAAACCATGGCCACTTGCGCGAACAGAGGTTAAGACCGAGATTCAAGGGCCCCAAAAACCGAACAAGCACATTAGGACACGCGATGAATAATCAGGAAATGCTTGGCGT
Source organism: Aspergillus sp. PA3604 (assembly GCA_023624935.1). NCBI lineage: Eukaryota > Fungi > Ascomycota > Eurotiomycetes > Eurotiales > Aspergillaceae > Aspergillus > Aspergillus sp. PA3604. The sequence continues at coordinate 40,106 of JAMABJ010000057.1, forward strand.
ATACAGCTGCTGGTGCGGTCTTCACGATTCACATGAGAGGATCGAAGATGCGCACTTCGCCCTTCATAGGTACCGCCCTTGAGTGCCCGAACTTGCACCCTCAGATACAGCAACAACAGCATCTTTCCACAATCCAAAACAAACTGGAACCCGCCGAGAACGCCACGGCGAGCCATGATGTGGCCAGCATCCGTGTTCCAAGACTGGCAGAGATGCCCGCTTGCTCCAACGTACTGTTGACGCCCCGCGTGAGCAATTGATACATGATTGTCACCGTCACAGACGCTCCAATGACTAAGAGAGATGGCACCTGTCCATCGCCAGCATGGACTAAACATTTCTCTTGTTGGCTTACCGCTGAAGAGATAATGGCGACTAGCTTGGCCAATGGGAACCCGACCAGACCGGTGACGACAGCAATCAATGCGGCAATGCGTACAAATAACCTTTGATACCAACCCCTGATCAGGCCCCAAGGTCGAGCGATCGAAGCGCAGCCGATACCCAGTCGGTTACATTTCAGCCAGATCCTTCACGTTCAGAAGTATTCACTAGCGACGGAAGGAACAGTCCAACGACCACACCCAGTCCTGGCTTGTTGAACTTGCCTTCAGATTTAATTTCTATCGTTAGCGAGACGGGGCCGCCCACCATCGATTCCGAGGCTCCCCCCATTCCATCTGTCTTGGCGGCGGCAGATGATATGCTTTCAGAAATAGACATGGATACAGTGAGCCCGCTGGATTGGATGATGGCACCGGAGTCAGGTCGCTCACTTGTAACCGGTTGGAATGCTCTCTCTGAGACGGACACACTCCCTTTAGATTTCGCTCCAACTACAACCGCTGCACCACTGGCAGAGACCTTACCAGAACCTGAGAAAATCATTACCGTATCTATTCAGACAGTTCGGAGCAGTCCTAACCAAGAAGACAGCCTCGATCAAGAAGCCGGGTCGGCCGCATACATAGGACCTGTGGAAGACCCATCTCAGCTTCACCGCACATCGTACGCACATCGACTGTCACACAAACAACCAGCGACATCGACACCTACTCAAGCGGCCGATGCATCGTCAAGGAGCTGGCAAAAGTTTGCTGTGACTAGGACGCCCGCAAAACTGCTTATCACACCTCTGTTCTCTGGTCATGACCAAATGGTTGGTAATGGAGAGTTGCTGAATGCCATAGCTGAGGGAGAGACAGCCCTCATCGGTTCTTCCACGCCTACAGTTCTTAATGAACACGATGGAGGCGGCCTTTCCCTGCATCCAAGCAACATGCCATCCTCCCGATCGAGGAGCTTCGCCAAAACCGAGGAGATATGTGACTCCAGTTGAGTTCCAATCGGTCAAAAGCCACAGGAGTTCACCATTGACGATTCTGTGACAGGCGCCGATCACATCTATTACGGGCTTCTTTCCACCGTTTCTGGAAGTGAGTGTCCATGCAGGAGGACAGGCCGGGCATACAATGGAGAAGAGCTCACAGACTGTTTAGTTTCTTCGACTACAGTTCATCCTGTCCGACATCCCCTTGTTTGCAGCCGGGGTGAAAGTATTCTACGCATGGCTATGCGTTCTCCATGCCACCAAGACCAAGGTCGTGACGATACTCGTCTGTTACTTAACGTATGATCCGGCTGGTTATGCCCTGCCGATTCTCTCCGCCGTGGACTATGTGGTCGTCGCTGCGGGTTACCTGTGCCTGGCCCACCAGACTGTTTACGACTCCCGATTTCAACGACGTCTTGTTCGTGCGCTTTACGGCATGTTTGGGTTCTGCGGCCTCTTGGCAGCGGTCGCAGCGATAGGGGTATTATGTCGTGCCTGGGCTTTGTCCCAAGAGGTAGCAAGCCCGGCCCCACCCCACCCGCTGTTTCTGGTTAACATCCTCCTGACAGGTACCAATGCTTCTGACAATCGCCTGGTCTATCCGCCATGGGTGGAGAGTGCCTCGCTACCCGGGGGTTTGACGCCAAAAGGGGATTCCCAACTCTGTCTAGCGAGAGAGCAAACCGTACGCCGCAATCCGCCGATCACCATACGATTGTCTCCGTCCTACAAAAAAGAAGTCGGCCGGCCTGGTCGACATGGATTGACGAGCTACGCATTTGCATATGCAGACGCCCAGTCAATCAGCCATGGGTTGGGCAGATAAGGAGGGAGAGAGATTACAATTTTCCGAAGGATCGTGTTATAATCAACGCCCAGACCCCAGCGGATAGATTGATAGCCACGTGTGGTAGAGGAATCAACAAAGTACGCAGACAGAGCCTTATGCCGCAGGCTGTAGATCCGGCATTACTTGGAACCTCGAACATTCACTCAATGCCAACCCTCACACAGCTGCCACCGATACGGTTTTACTCTGATCCATCTTGCTTCTGCTCACCAGCATCTGCGGAGTCGACCAGGGGTTCCTTCCAATTCTCCAGGACCCC
>JAMABJ010000058.1:0-40568 GCA_023624935.1 Aspergillus sp. PA3604
ATTAATACCCAAACCCGCTGCGGGTTGGGGTCCGCGAGGCCTTGACCCGCCCCAACCCAACCCGTATGCATGTCTAGCCCTGCCTCCTAATAATATCCTTACTAAGATCCTGTGGCGGCTTACTGAAGACTAGAACCGAAGATAGCTGAAAGAACTTAAGACAGAAGAGATAAAGAGGCTTAAAAAAAGAGAAATTACCTAATATAATAATTTTATTATAGATATTAAAGACTACTTTATCACTAGGCTGCTATAGTATAATACTAAGAATAAGAAGATTCTCTTTACTGTCAGCTATCTCAGTAACGAATCTAAGACTTGCTGGCGGCAAGAAAACCCCCAAGGGGCTACCTGGGAAATTATGAAGGACTTCCTAAAGTAGTAGGTAGATTCTGAAGTAGATTAAGACTAACAAGCGTTCTACCGGCTCCTAAATAAGTAATAAGGGAACCGGGCAGGAATATAATAGATTACTAAGTACAAAGAAACCTGGGAAATAATCAGAGATCTGGACCTAAAAATATATATCTTTATTAAATCCCTTTAGCTAGAGATTTATAGCTATATAGCACGCATGCTAAACCCGCCAAAGATAATAAAGAATACAAGCCGAGAGCTACTCCAGCTAGAATTAATTATTTAGTAAGAAAAAAAGAAGAAAAACCCTTGATCCTAATCTGATAATTCGTATAAGAATTAACAAGATAAGTACGAGGTAAAAAGGAGGTGGACTGATACTGCTCTGATAGGGGTTAATTAGGAATCCTTTAACTAACTAAGCTCTCTAAAGGAGAATTATCGACGTCGAGATTAATATAATAAAAAAGATAAGAAGTATAAGAAATAATAAGTATTTAAGGAAGAATAAACTAAAAAAGGACTTTATTTTAGTTATAATAAGCTGGGTTACTGAGCTGCTGACTATCCTAAAAAGATAGATAAGGCGGCTAAAGAAGAATAGGAATCTATGACTCTAGAACTCTTAGTATTAAATAATCCTGTGGAATCTAAGGCGTTCCCTATCCTTGTGGATGTTAGGGTAAGGTAAAATAATATAGATTAATAGCTAGTAGTACTTTTGGATACTAGAGCCAGCGATAACTTTATATTATATTAATATCTTATTAAAAAGGGAATTCAGCTTGAGAACACGGGAATGGCGCCCCTGGTAGGCTATATCAATAGAGGAAAAGCCCCCTGCTATAGTACTGTCATAATAAAGGTATAGGTATTTGATTCTGGAGGAAGAATGCAAACTTTTGGCATCCCCTTCTATATTATTAATCTCGCCGCGGACTAATATTAAGCTGTTTTAGGAAAAAAATAAATAGCTTATATTAATCTAGATATCCTCTTATCACTAGGCAACTGGCACTAGAGAAAATAATTAAAAGAGATATACCTAGAGAATACAGAGACCTTTTTTAGATCTATAAAATATAACCTGACTATCATGATTATATATCAGCCGTAGCTAGATAGTAGTCCGGAGTCGGGCCTACCGTCCTAATATACGGACTGGTTAGAAGTTTTTTTAGAAGTTAGGGCGAGCTAACTACCCACGCAGAGTGCTGTTTATAAAATCCCTCTAGAACCAGGTACCCAGCTACTGTTTAGACGCCTATACAGCCTCTTATAAGTAGAGTTAAAGGTACTTAAAGAGTATCTTGATAAGATACTGGAAAGGGGTTAGATCAGACTATTATAAAGCTCTGCAGGGGCCCCTATCCTCTTTATAAAAAAGTTAGATAGCTTACTGCGCCTCTGTATTAACTACTATAGCCTAAACGCCATTATCTATAAGAACCGGTATCCTCTTTCTTATATTGATGAACTTATAGACTACTTTATCCATGCCAGATACTTTACTAAGCTGGATCTACGCGACGCGTACTACCGAATCTGAATTAAGAAAGGAGATGAATGGAAAACTGTATTCTATACTAGATACAGATATTTTAAATATCTGGTCATGCTATTTAGGCTGACTAACGCACCTATAACATTCCAAGCCTATATTAATACTGTGATGCGTGGGATACTGGACGATTATTATGTTGTCTACCTAAATGATATTCTCATCTACTCGGAGACGGCGGAAGAATATGAAAGATATATTAAGAAAGTCCTGGAATACCTTCAACACTATTTACTGTATGCGAAGCTGTCTAAATATAAATTTCACCAGCCTGAAGTTAAATTTCTTGGCTTTATTGTGGGCTGAGGAGGCCTTAGGATTAATCTGGACTGCAGCCGGACTATCTCTGGTTGGCCGGAGCTAAGGTTATTCTATAAGATTCAGGTCTTCGTCGGGTTTGTTAATTACTTTCGGAGGTTCATATACTAGTTTTCTAAAGTGATATAATCCCTAATAGACCTCCTAAAAGGAATAAAGAATAGTAGGAAGTCAGGACTATTTTATATAATAACAGAAGCTAAGAAAGTATTTAAGGAATTAAAGGCTTGCTTTACTAAACTGTCTATATTATATTATTTTAATCCAGGCGAACCTATACTGTTTATTATTAATACCTCTAGCTTTGCTGTAACCAGTATCTTAGTACAGGTCAAGCGGGTTGAAACAGTAAAAGATAAGGTAAAGAAGTAATAGGCTTTAATTACTTTCTACTCTAGAAAGCTTAATATTTATAAGCTATGATATAAGGTGCATGATTAAGAACTCCTAGCTATTATAAAATACTTTAAAGAATAGAGATATTACCTATAGGGCAGCATGCATGCTGTAAGGGTTTAAACAGATTATAATAACCTTTAGTATTTCTTTAAGATAAAGGTCTTAAACCAACAGCAGGCCCGCTGGGCTGAGCTGCTGGCGGCTTATAATTTTAAAATTAAATACAAGCCAGGGTGGATAAATCCTGCAGACGCGTCTTTAAAGCGCTGAGATTATGAACCTGCTGATAAGGAATATGCTATTAGGCTGTTACCAACTCTTTAAAAAAAGCTTAGGAATTCAGGAAGCAGCAGGACCGGCGGGGATTCGCCTCCGGTAGACTCTGGAGGCCTGTTGAAGTAGGGTACTATTGCGGTATTAAGGGATCTGGAACTTTTAAGCCTAAGAAGCAGAGCTGTGGAGGCAGCCTGGAGCGAGATTAATTATGGTCTAGTAATGTTGAGCCTCTGCTAAAGATTAGTTAAGATCTAAATAGGGGACGCCTACGCCGGCTAGATTCAACACTGAATAGTGACAGCTGGCAATACTTAACCGGGATCAGGTAACCCTTATTTAAGTGGTTGGCGTGAAGAGGATGGACTTCTCTTATATAATAAGGCTAGCTATATTTCTTCTATTACTACTCTATAGTATAAGATTATCTGGGTATATTATAATACCCCGTGGGCAGGCTACTATAGCTTTAAATAAACCCTTAAACTGCTATAGAGGAAGTTCTGCTGGAAGAGAATAAGATTAATAATTAATAAATATATTAAGACCTGTATTATCTGCTAGTAGATGAAGGTCCTGAAGTATCAGCTATAAAAAAGCTTAGTATTATTACTAATCTCTAAGGGGTCCTAGTAAGATGTGATGATAGACTTTATTACTGGCCTATCCCCCTCTAGGAAAGACTTAACTACCTATAATGCTATTCTGGTGGTAGTAGACTACTATAGTAAAGCCGCTAAATATATCCTAATCACCTAGAAAGTTAATACTAAAGAACTTACTGATCTTTTCCTTATAAAAATTATCTATAAGATAGGCTCCCCGCGGAGTATCATAACTAATTAAGGAACACTTTTTACCAGCGGATATTAGAGAAGCTTCTGCCAGGAGCTATAAATTAAAAAAAAACTTAGTATAGTCTTCTACCCACAGATAAATAAATAAATAGAATGCTAAAACTAGATGCTGGAAAGCTACCTCTAAATTTATTATAACTTCTGACAGAACGACTGGGCATTATGGTTGCCTGTAGCGGAATTTATATATAATAACTCCTAAAATAAATCAACAGGCATCTCATCTTTTATAGCCTGGCAGGGCTCAGAGCCGGCTATCCCAGGCCTTGAAATATTTAATAGAAAGGCAGCTAATACAGCAGTAGAGGACTGTATAAGATAAATAGCAGTAGTACGTGATTAATTATAGGAGAATCTAAAAATCTTCTAGACTAGATAAGTACTTTAGTATAATAAGAAACACCGACCAATGATCTTCCTAAAGAACTAAAAGGTCTAGCTTTCTACTAAGAATATTTAGACTTAGAGACCAAGTAAAAAACTAGATAAGAGGTATAACAGCCTCTTTAAGATTATTAAACTTATTAGTAAGTAGGCTTATCGCCTCCGGTTCACCGGGACATATATAAATTCCCGGATATATCCTGTATTCCATGTGTCCTTACTCAAGGAATATCATAAATAGGAAGGGGAAAAGCTAATACAGCCTAATACCGAACTTATTAATAATACTGAAGAATAGGAGGTAGAAGAGATTATTAGGAATAGATAATATTAAGGAAAGAACTAGTTCTTGGTGAAATAGAAAGGATATCCTAAGTATGAAAACTCTTGGGAATCTATTGAGAATCTTTATAACGCTGCTGAAGCTGTTAAGGAGTACTAGGCCGGACGCGGACTAGAGCCGAACCACTGCTGATCTAAAAGAAAGTAATAGTCTTTTTATCCTGTAAGGATTTTTAATATTACTATTTTAGGTATTTACCTTCCTTACTTTTCCTATATAAAAGGTTTTAAGGTTTAACAGAACACTACTAGTAAGGCACCGGTCCGCCTACTATAAGCTATAAGATATCTTAACCAGCAGGGCAAGGCTTTTATTTATTAATAAAAACTAAGTATAGGTAAAGTTTCCTCTCTCTAATCTACCGGATATCGCCGCAACAGAACTAGATAAACATACTGCTCTAGATATCAGTCTAATCCTCTAATACTTCCTCCCCTAGAGAATCTGTGCCGCGCTGGAGCCGCAGCTTATTAATAAGCCACAGTATCCCCCTGTTTATATTTAGGAGGGCCCTGGTGTCAGCCCTAGGATAATTATATACTTTAATGGCATATTTAACCGCCTGTGTAAAATACTGGTATTTAGCTAGGGCAGAATCTCCAGCAGGTATTCTCCAGAGGGCGACGACATCCAGCTTTATACACGCAGGTAAGGGCTGATAAATACTGCTATTTTTATAGCAACAGACACACGCAAGATAACTGCCGCCAGGGCGGGTAATATAAATATTCAGACCAGTAATGGTCTATTTGCCGGGCCTAATTCCTCTGGTTTTATTAGCTATAGATTTATGATTATCAGGGGCCGGCATAAACACCCTCTCAAACGTTACTTTAGCGTAATAGATATATATCTTCAAAATTAGCTTCTATAAGTAAGATAGAAGGCGAGCCAGAGATTTACCACTATCTAAATAACAGGATCCTTGATGCTTTCCTTTAATAAGAAGGAAGCTTCATCTCCTATTTCAGAAAGATAAGAAGGCGAGTACGGCCTTTAGCCAGGGGAGGGGGGTATAGATTTATCTTGGCTATAAAAGCCTAGGGATAACTTAGAGAGGGGGGGCAGGGGATCATCCTATAGAACCCTATATTAGAACCTAACTTATATCTCTTAAGGATAATTGAAGAACTTATATCTTGCGCCGAAGCACCTTTAGTAGTAGGGGTAGGGATAGGAAGCAGAGATAGTTACTATCCTAAATCAATACGAGCTCTATACCCCTAGAGAAGTAGATACTTATAGACCGCAGGCGGCGGGGGACTTCAGCAAGCTGGGCACAAGCCTAATATAGTTTAGTAAGCTGACCGGAGGCAACCTGGAGATACTTAGTAACTAGACTTATCTTACTATCACCGTTATAGGCGGCACGCTCTAGTATAAAAAGCTTTGATTTTAATACAGTACCCGAAAACAGGCGGCCGCGACAGTCACGGAGGCAGGGGGGGAAGTTAAGATTTTATATGATTTTAGTACGGTTAGTAATACTAATATTATACAGGGACTTTAATAAATATCATATAATAAACAGCCAGTAATTTGATACAGATTAGTAAACTGGAGAATTATGAGAACTATAGAATATATAAAGGTTTTTATTGACCAGAGGCTAACCAGTACCTTACCGGAACGGGCTATTAATATATTACCTTGCTTAAAGCCCTATTAATATTACCCTAATCTCTATTTAATATCATATATAATACTCTTATATTATTGAATAATAGCCCTATATATTACCTAATTAGGAATAGTGCACGGACTGAGAACGGCCTGACTCTTTTTAGGAGAGAAGAATTATCATGACTGCTAAGGCCGTGCTATATAACTCCTACTATATAACCCTTACAGACCGCCACCGGGGCGCCTATTAATAGCTATAACACTAGAATCGATATATTATATCTCTGTAGAGGTAACTAAGGAAGGATCTATTAAAAAGGACTATATAACAGCCTGACGGCCTGACTAGAAGGAGTAGCCGCAGGACTACTGCCTGACTACCTCTAGAGACCACCCTGGGGGGGGTTTTATATAAGATCTTTAGAGACTCCAGTTCTATAGATCCTTAAGTAATTTATTCTGTTTCTAACAGAGCTATCTGATTGGCTGATCTAGAATTCCTTTAGCACAGTTGACATCGCTTCATAGTTACTAGATCCTTGGCGCCGCCGTGTGCCTTACAAGTACCTTAGAACTTTAGTATTAATCTATTAACTATTCTTATTTCTTGAACTTAATCCTTGTAATACTATATATCTTATCTATTTAGGTGTATTAGTATTACATCCTTTCACACTATTTGCAACAACCCCAAGGCTAGACATGCACAACCCGCCCCGAAATCCTGAACCTGATCCGCCCCGAACCCGAATGGGTAGAACCCGCGGAACCTGAAATAATATTATATAGCTTAGATAAGACTTTTTCTAGAATTTTTTTATAGATTTATATAGTTTAATACTTTAATATTCTATATCTTTTAACTAGAACATAAAATATTTAAAGTTACGTGGTTTATTAAGGTTTTAAAAGATATCTTAGCAATCTGATTATCTGATTCAAAATATATATTTTAATATAGAACCCCTAGTAACTACTAACTATCTTTCTAGACTAAATATATTAATATTTAAAATAGCTATTTTTAGGTTCCTAAACTTATTTTTATATAAAAATTTTAATATTTCTAAAAATATATATTTTTAGAAAGAATTTAGGTTCTTAGGATATAGAACCTGATCCTAAACTACTAGAAAATTATTTCCTAAAAAAGATAGTATAAGGGTTATTATACCCTAATTAGGCCTAGTTTTATAATTTTAGATAGAATCCAACCTGATCCGCCCTGGACCTGCTATAGAGCGGGTTCTGATTGGTCAAACCTGAATCCTCAGCGGGTTGGGGTGCCTGAGGCCTCAACCCGCCCCAACCCAACCCGTATGCATGTCTACCCAAGGCCAAGGACATTATAATATAGCTTTACAAAAGTTATTAAGATTAAATAATAAAAAAAAAAAAAATCAATATAAATATAGTATTTACTCTAGTATTCTAACAGTTACCTTTAGCTTATATAAGCTAATAATTAAATTTAGTTCTAGTATATAATATTAAGATTAGGCTAATACTATATAGGTCCTACATGAGCAGTCCTTATAAAGTATAGTGAGAGCGTAAGAAATTAACCTGCAATGAAATAAACCTCTTACTCATAATGGATTTGTTGCATGTTTATTCCTAAGGTGGACCAAGTACCAAAGGCACCGCCACTTCCCATACGTCCTCTGCTTGCGCAGAGGAGCAGGGTCGCGCCTAGTTTCCGCCGTTAAACTTGTGTTGAATTGAGCTCTGCATACAGTGTTACCGCTTCGAAAGGAAGTATAATCCCCGTATTAGCCTCGTTGGTTCCCATCCGTTTCAGCCGGATCTGATTTCGTTTATACTGTCGTCCTGGAATGGCTGCTCCGTTTTTAGTCCCAGCGTTTTCTCAATCGACTTCCCTCGGATGGTCAACAACCCGATATCCCGTGGTGCAGATGAACGTTGGCTTCCCCAGCCAAGCATCTTTTGAGCCCGTGATGTTAGGCTCTCTATGATTGGACGGGGAACAGTCAAGTTGCTCTCGAGCGGAGTGAGTTGGCTGATGCCCATGGTGAGGGATAGTAAACGGCGAGTGTCAGTTCCCGTAGTATCAGCCCCCCCACAATGCACAGTACTGTCCAGAAGCAGGAGCGCATCGCCGGGGCTCATCACCGCACGAGCGGTTTGGTCCATCGAAGCATTGCTCAGGTCATTCCATTTGTGGCTTCCAAGAATCACGTGCGTAGCCCCATTCTCGACGGTAAATGGTGTCAGTGCAACAAGGAGATTGATGGAGGTAGGAGGAGCGTCGTGTTTGAGATAGTCAACGATGGGATGGCTGTATCTCATGTCTCGGTGTAGAGGCTGAGCAGGATTGTTCGGAGATAGTTGCATTATAGCCCCCATTAGAACCCAATAATCACCGTACATGTTGAATGCATCAGTGGATATCTTATGAAGAGTCTCGTTGTTCAGCACGTCCTCCCGATAAGCCTTTGAGAACTCCGCTAGAACATTAATGATTCGAGTCGTCGTAGATAGGACACGGTTCGGATGGTCTTTGGTTGTGGCAGCTGGAATCGACTCTTTTTCCACGAAGGGGCCTACCTCCTTGTTCAAGCGATGCACAACATCGGCGGGAAGAAGATTTTGAATGATGACAGCTCCGTGCTGTTGCACAGTCGGCCAGATGTGGTTACAGTCACTGGTGGAAGAGAGTCGGGGGATTTCTGCCTTGGTTTCGCTTTGGATAGTCATTATGAGGCTCGATGCAACGGCTGATCTGGAGAAGGGGGTAACAGTAAGAAACCGCGTTGAAGGCAGGGTAGTTTGCGAGCTTCTTTGGTAGGTCCGTGTTATATATTCCTGTCTCTCGCAATACGTAGCAAAACCTGCACTCGCGCGGAGGCGGATTTTTCGAAACGCTAAATGTGCTGTAGTTGAAGAATGGAGGGATGTCTGAACACTGCATATAGCCCTTGCAGAACTGGATTCAGTTCCCGAGCTTCCCTGTACTGATATAACCTGAGTGGCTTAAACGCTCGCTCAGCAGCCAGCACTGTGCCAGAGGCTGCTGACTGTCTCTTCGATAGTAAATCGCATAATCATGTTGTGGAACAACCCGTATGCTTGTCAGCTGCAGTATGATAGGGGATGTACTTAATAAATGGCTCCAGAGCCAAGGCAATTGTTCGTGGCGTAATGGTAAGTTTTTGTTGACGCTGGGATACATCAGTGTATGTACTATTGTTACAGCAGCACACTCACACAACAGGTGGCACCATGTAAGGGTGTCCACAAGACATATTTCCTAACCCACCTGGAACTACATCCGCACCGTCATTCTCGAGGATATTTGGTCTGGTCCATCGCGGTCGCACACTGTTCAATACAGGAGTTGCTGGACAACCTACAGTTGTCCGACTTGGCCACAAGCTGGTAAATTCGACGCCACCAGGCATCCCACTCCGGCATTTCATTGCCTGAATTGGAAAAAGGGGAATGAGCGCAGCAGAGACACCCTTGCCTCCTCTCTCCCACTTCATACAAAGCCGTCGACGACAAGTAGTCCAGGCAACCGTACAGAACTTGCCCACAGATACGCTCCCAGTTCAGCGGGTCCCACGTAATCGCAACCCTGCCGTGGAAAAAGCCTTCAGTTAATGACAGACCCGCGAAGCTGGCCCACCGAGAAGAAACACCTGGTACAGCCTGGTACTGCGTCCTGCCGCATCATAGATACCCCGTCTCCCATAGTGGCCCTGTAATATGTTCATTCGCCTTCTTGCTGACTTGTATGGCCTCTTTCGTTCATCATTCCGTCGCTTCTCGTTGTCTTGGGGGTTTGCTTTCCGGTCTTAGACGGTAGTACTCAACTAGGAGATACAATCACTTTATAAGTAAGGGACCTAATAACCCATAGACGCGGAAGACGATGGTTAAATGGAAAGACTACATGGAGTGGGATAGGTGTTTGACGCGCAGGATGGAGCAGAGGAGACACCTCGCGTAGTGGTTAGGCGAGCTTACTGGTGTTTTCGCTCTTTTTCGATTTCTCTTATATCCTTGCTGCATTTGTGGGTTATATGGACATACAGGCGTTGGGGACTAGGCTCCGGCTTCGTGGGCGAAGCGCCTACATGGCTAAATCGCTTCAATAGACAGGCTACACCGGGCTAATAGAACTCTGATTGATGGATGATTAACCTAGTAATGCCAGAAGCAAGATGAGGTGATGACTCTATTATGCCGCCTACCTATGCCCTAGGACACAGGAATCGAGCACGGACAACTTGAAAGGAATGTATGAAACGCGGCATTCTTAGCAATCTAAGGCTATCGGTCCTTGCGAATGAACGGCCTCTTTAGCCGAGAACGTCTTCCGCGCGAATCAGTGTAGCAAATGCATCAGCCAGCTCGTCCAGAGCGACTCTCTGGAGCGTCTCCCCATCCGCCCCGGGAATGCTGCGATCTCCCACCGCATCACTCACAACAAGAACATCATAGCCAAGCTCGCTGGCCGCCCGCGCTGTTGTCGACACACAGACATGCGCCATGTACCCTACCAGCACCAGCTTCTTGCCGACGGCCCCCAGGTGAACCAGATAAGCATGCAAATCGGTCTCTGCGAACGCACTTGGAAACTGCTTGGAGATCACCTTCTCGCCTGCAGCGGGGGCCAGTTCTTCGAATTCCTGCGCTAGAGCCGTGCCCGGGGTGAAGACGGGGGCGCCGTTAGGGACTTTGTGGACGACATGGATGATGTTTTGGCCATTGCCGGCACGGCGGTATCGAGCGAGAATGTCCGCAATCACTTGGCGGCTGTGCGCAACGTTTTCCACCTTCAAGGCCCCTGAGGCGTATTCGTTTTGCGCGTCAATTATAATCAGCGACGAGTCCTGGGTGGAGGCGGACGATGCTGGAATGCCGAGTATTTCTCGGAAGGACTTTGGGCTGGGCGACATGGGGCAGGTCAGAACAGATGGCAGTACTCGACGATAGAAGGTTGATGGTAAGAAGAGGGAGCATCGCATGGGAACTACGATCGGATTTTATACCCTGTGGGGATAGGGACAGAAGTATCGAAGGGCATAAGTCCCTGCCCTAGCTGTTGCTGGCTAGGTTCGCTCAAGGAGAGTGACCGGGATGAGCTGCATGAGGGGAGGCTGGTAAGTATGCAAAGACCTATACGTAGTATCAGGGACGAGGGTTGAAGGGTTCCACGAGTGTGATTGGTAGGGACCGGGTCAGCAAGGAGTGCCTGTCCGGTAGATAGCTGGCTACAGTTCAGCTTGCAAGGGACTCCATTGCTCCCTCCGTACACATGTGGTCCAGGCGTTGATCGTCCCAAGTTGCTGCCATGTTACAAACTGCGGCTGTCTACGGTTCTGGACTTAACATCGAGACCAACAACCAACTGCAGGCAAGCAAATAATAAGAGTTAAGGGCTGCAGTCTCACCGAAGAACCTGCTCCAACTAACCTTCATTTCAACCATTCTACACTCCGCAACCTCCTTACCTCGGATGAAAAGGAGCCGGCTGAAGAAATATACTCTTCCAGTGCCTCTCGGTGCTCCTGGAGTGACCCAACTGGGACGACAGATGATGCAGCATTTGTCCATAGTCAACGGTGCGTCTGTCAACAATGGCACTTAGGGTTAAGGTGGTTGCCACGGCTGGTGAAAAGGACTTGACAATACGCTTCACCGCTTGTGAACAAGCCCAGACTCAGACTGATTTGCGAGCGTGCCAGCAGTCCCTTTAACAAACTGCAGCGAGGCTGCCAGGGATCCACCGAACCTTCACACCGGGCGATTTCCCTGCTTATCCATATTCGCCCATGCAGCAAGAGGAATAATGCTCAGCCAAAATCGAGATCCGCGCCTTGTTCAGGTGAGGTTCGTATGGGAGATCACGGTCCCCGATAGCTCACTAGATGTTCATGTAGCTATTGAAGGGGAGGCGTCCAGGTTTGTAATTCAGGAGCTGGCCCGCGAGGGTCCAAGCGAGGCGAGAGGCGGATCTTCCTACGAAAACAGCCACGGCAACCTGGATAATAACTGGAAGTCTATTTTGATATGGCAGCTACGGTGATGGTCCAAAGGAAAGAAATCGCCGTTCGACAAGATAGATAGGCAAACAATTGTCTTCTTTCATGGTGGTCTTACTGGAAAGCCAGTAGCCGAGAAGAATCGGCCGACCACGAACCAAATTATTTACAATTAACATCATCGCTTCAGTTTACGTGCTTTGTTCGAAAAGATGGGCTATGCAAGCATCGTGGAATCTCCTCTCACGAACCACGGACTAAAGTGCATTCCATCTCTGACACATGCCCAACAAATGCTCGCCGGCCCCATCCTGAGAAGCGGTGGGCTTTTCGGTGCCGGAGTCGGTGCCCTTTGGGCAGCCATTTAGCATCCATGCACGGAAGTTCTCACACATCTCAGCTGTCCAGAGCGGATGGTTGGGGTCTGGGTTATCTTGGCTGTATTTGCCCATTTGCAACGGCATGCGTTTGCTGGCAGTGGCATCCAAGATGGCGCCACTGTGTAGCTTGACGTGCTCATAATTGAACAGGTCGTACCCATACTCGCTGCGCATACAGGCTCTGTCCTCATTATTGAAGTATCTCTTTATAGTGCTGGACCACGTGATAGAGGTAGGTGGAACAGAGGCCCTGTGTTGGAAGCGGGTGGTGCGGAATATCTTGAAGGCACTGCTGGCGATGAATGGATAGTCCTGTGTGTTGGAGATGAGACTTCTGATGGACGCCTGTCCCGTGGTGTCATTGACCAGCTGGGTCCATGCACAGTTGAACGGGTAGCCCATTCCACGGGGATCGGGATACTTTCGGTCGTTCGGGATGGCAGTGTCATGGCCAAGAGCAGATGATGCTGTATCCTGAGCCCAGACATCATGGGTCGCCATGCAAAACGCGACGAACGGCATCCCTTCCACTTTGCCGACAGGAAGCATCATATTCTGCGGCCACCCAGATCGACACCATGGAGACGAGTAATTGGGATCCGGCTCGCTATAATTGCGCATCTTCCGGGCAACGGAAGAGTCCGTGTCTAGCCGCACTTTGGTGACGGTAGACTCGTCTGTGAGGTGGACTCTGAGCTTGTCCATCTCTATCCAGCTGTGGTAGTCCTGCATAAGATCCTGTGCGGCAATGAATAGTCTCAGGGTCAACGCCTGAGGATTGTCTTTCGACGGTGGGCTGTTGCGGGTGCTTTTGATTTGCACAGTCCATTCATACGGCCCGTGTCCTAGTTTCGCTTTGCTCTCTAGGAGGTCCACTCTAGGCGGTTCTAGAAAAGTTGTGATTCCCCCGTCCCGGTAATGAGGTGAGGTGACGTCCTGCGGCCTTATGACCAGGTTTGATAGCCTCACTTCGGCCCGATGCTCTGTAATGTCCTGAGGAAATTTGGCAGCTGCAAGTCGCCCGAAATACTGGAGGTGTTTGTACCATGGCCAGAAACAAGGATCACGAGGAGCGCCAAAGTTGGATATCATCAGGCCATACGCACTGGTTGTGGTTGGGTTATTGCGATACGCCATTTCCGCGAATTTCCCCAGTCCGTAATTGTGTAGGTTCCCATACCGGTCTTGATCAAGCGAGCAGCCGGGAAACAACTTGTCAAGAAATGCATACTGTGCGTCGAGTATGCCACCAATTACATCCAAACAGTTCTCTCGAGTCAAGGTCAGTAGCCCCGTTTTGGTTCCCGTTTCTTGGCTCCTAGTCCGGAAATGTCCATTCTTGATAGCCTCATAGATGTTATCTCGCCACTCCGCAAGCCGAGAAACGGGAATCGTCACGCCGGGTGTGTCTTGCATATCAGGATTTCGGATAGCATACCAGCCGGAGAATGGTGGATAACCTCCGTAGCATTCTGCCAGGGCCGGGGGAGGTGCAAACCCATGCTCGAGGATGTCATCGTACTGATGCCATGGTCTCACAAGCGGATTGCCCCAGCAGAGCCCTTCAGTCTCGTAACGAGCCACCATCTGAGAATGTGTATACAAGAATCGTTCTCCATGCCTGTCGATGTACCTAACCTTCTTCGACTGGTCCCCACCAGCCCCGCGAAACACCATGTGCCAGTGGTAATGAGAATCATTCAAGTCATAATCGTCACGCCAGTACGACAGAAGCGCAGGGCCCTGAAGTGTGTCGGCTGTGCAGACTTCGCCAGCCACAATGGCCGCCGGTCGACCACCTTGCTGGTTTACAAATAATGCATGCGCTTTTAGAGGCGGCGCGAAGATTTTGCGTTCATGAGCATCCTTGGAATGCGCGAGGTAGATACCTAGCGCGTGACGCATCAGCTCTGGATTGACTCGCTCGTGGAGAATCTCCTTGGCTTTCATGAGACCATCCTCCACCTTAGGCCCAGCAGCATCGAGCATCATGCAAATACTTCTCATGGCGTCTGCATGATCGGGGTTTACGCTATGGTAAGATTCGTGGTCTTGTTGGACAGGGAGCGCGAAGATTTTGTTGATATCCTTGGAGATCTGGACTTTCGCTGTGGGAGATAACTCCGAAGAAGAATTGTGAGCAGGACATTTGCACTGCTCAACATCCCCTCGAACCGGTGCCTACGGAAACAACATGTTCAGCTATCATTCAAGATGTAGAGCGGTGGTTTGTAATATCACAAACATTATCCGGGCCGGCGTTCGGTGCCTGACGTGTGCAAGTCATTCTGCTGTCGGTTTTGAGGCTGGGATTGGTAAGGAACTCCTGTGTAGCTGCGCTGTCGTCGTCGTTCTTGTAGTAGTAGTAGTAGTAGTAGTAGTAGTAGTAGAAATAGTCGTAGAAGCTGGTCTAGAGTAGTGGGGCTTAGGGATACAAAGACAGATGATCGAGTGTTCTATGTCTCAGATGTAGCGTGCACAAAGGTTGTGTTGCAGCAAGGCTATGTATACAAGGCATGCGAGCTTCCCTCTCGATTGCTCTTACTGTGCATTGCCAACTGTGACCTGTTGGGGTCCACATCATCTAGCGATAGACAAGCATGAGCTCTAGAACCGGTATCTGGACTGTACTGTATGTCCTGCAGACCGCCACCCCACTGCTTGACCACTTTCCTGGTTGCCAAATAGATCTTCTCGGAAACTTGTATTGCGGGCAGAAGGCTGGGGGGAGGGAGTTGCGGTTGGGAAACTGCGCCGCGCAGAGCAGAACATCCGTTATCCCTAGCATATCTTCTGCAATTCCTGTTGTAGACACAGCCTAGCCTATGGCGTCAAGAATTAGTTAGGCCCTGATATTGACTCATTGACATCTATCATGGGATCAGCCGGGTGCGCTCATCCGCCCCCTTGCAACGCTGACATGCATAGCTCCCATGCGGCGTTTGGCATGTATACTGACCCAGAAGTGGCATACCAGGGAAGTAAAAGGACTGTCAGGCATGCAGTGACTTTCAAAGGGCCTGCACAGGAATGTGGCCATTATAAATCCAGCACAGGAGTTGGTTGTGATCTTCTGTCTTCACCATGTAAAGTACTTACAAGCCTCGGTATTTGTAGACAATCTCGCAATCTGATGTTACCAGTTAGTTGTCATGGAGGAGATGGTAAGCCCACCCTTGGACGTATGCACTGAACGAATACGAGCTTATTTTATTCTATCTTGTATGTATATATCGAGGGAGGAGAGGGAATTAGCGCCGGATGATGTGTAATTCCATTGACCATGTCAACGGTGAGCGTTTCCGCTTCAATGTGTGTGCAGGGTACGTTCTTTGTGGCGCTTCGCGTGGAGCTAGAATAACTGGTCAGAACTGTTGACATATTTGCATATTGCTGACTTCGAATGCTCATTCCTTTTGCCTTAATGCGTGTCCCTGACAGGGAGGCCCAGGCCCTTTGGCGCGGAATTTTGTACCACCAGGGATGGAAGGATGAGCTCTACTTCAGTACTGTCTTCACTGTCAATTCAAGCTGCGCTCGACCGTCGCAGTCTCCGCTAGCGTGCATATTAGTTGGTCACTGACGCTCCTTACTGATCGTGCCACACGGGGCCGGTGGTATCCTGCATGAGCTCCAATGTTATGCGACGAGGAAGTCGTAGGCTGCTCTGTAACAGTGCCTTGTTATGGGAACGCCACCAGGACAAGCCGACATGGAGGGCTGTTCCAAGCAGAAAAGGGGCCTCTGTCTTCTTATCCCATCACCATCGTCATTTTGTGTAACGACAAAGGGGGTTCGTGCGACTAGGGCACGAATATCTACTTAGTGCTGGAGTAAAGATACAGTCGACCACGAAGATGGTCCTGAGCCTCCTTACATACATACAGATCAATATAAATCGAATGATTCTAAAGTAACCCTAAGTAACCCTCACGGACGATCAAGGCTGCCATATGACTTTTGCGTTTTTCAGGACCGCCTATCAAAGCAAGGATCCTACTGTCTCGCCCCGGTGTAGAAGAGCTCTGTCGAAGAGCTCTACTCAGTCTATTTGACGATGGGCTCTGAGCTCGAAGTTAATGGGATTTTCCCAACTTTATGCAGCGGTGTGACCAAAGACAGTCTGCTATGTGTGCAAGAGGTCGCCACGGGCTCGGCTTCGGAGATTCGAACGTTCTGCAATAAATTTGAACTTTCCGAACACTCCTTCTACTTGACGGTGTGGTCACTCGTTCTGCGTGCATTCGTGGAAACCGACCAGGTCTGTATCGGATTCGGAGATTTCCGTGCAAGATCTGCAGAGGTCACCCATGTTCCACTGAAGGCCATCCACACGACTATATCCCCCCGGCGGTCAATTTCGCAGCTCCTGGCGGAGTTGAATGCTGTGCCAAAGGCCCCCTCGCTCAACAACCAGGAAGTCTCTCACAACACAGGGGTAGTGCTGCTTCCAGGGACGATCAACCTGTTGGAATTGTCGTGGCTTGTCAAGGTGAGAATGCGGCGTATTTGGGACTTGGGGTTTCTTTAACCCACGGACCATGGCAGAGGACTTACTCTTGCATAGTCGGAATATACCCATTTGTTGGCTGTGGCATTCGACAAGTCGACTGGTTTGCCAGAAAAGCTCTCTATTGTCTACCTATCTTCCCATCTTTCTCCGTTCCACGCCGAGAACATATCTTCCAACATCACGCAAGCGGTCGAGCAAGTTCTAACGCATCCCAACGGATCCGTTGGGGATATAGATCTCTTTAGTCCTCTGAATACGGACATTGTCTCTCACTGGAACGCAGTGAGGCAACAGCCGGCATGTTTGCTGGAGGTCATACGTGGACATGCAAAGTGCCGTCCGGACTACCCGGCTATTTGTGCCTGGGACGGGACAGTGTCCTACTCAGAACTGGATATACTTACCACACGGTGGGCAAGCTACCTTCAGAGCCATGGTGTCCGGCCGGAATGCCTGGTTCCCATGATGATGGACCGTTCTAAATGGTCGATCATTGGACAGATCGCGGTATTGAAGGCCGGCGGAGCGTTTGTCCCACTAGACTCCGCCCAGCCAGTATCCAGACTGGAGTATATTGTCCAACAAACCAATTCCCGAATTGCTCTGTCATCACCGCAGTTCGTGGATAAGCTCTCGAATCTTGTTGACAACGTCATTGCGATATTCGACGAGAAAACGTCGAGTCTTCCTAGTGCTGGGCAAGATGTCGTTCGCCCGGATGGCTTTGACCGTACAGCCTACGTTCTCTTCACGTCAGGAAGCACTGGGCGCCCGAAGGGATGCGTGATGAAATATGGAGCACTGAGCGATGTTGTCAATCAGACCACAGCTCTCAAGATAACCCCTGAAAGCCGAGTGTTACAATTCGCCTCGTACACCTACGGAATGGCTTTGATTGAAGTCCATTGTACACTCGCGGCCGGCGCAACGATATGTGTACCGACAGAGGACGACCGACTGAATTGTTTGGACGTTATTCTACGATCCATGCGAGTTACTTGGGCAATCTTAACTCCGTCGGCCATATGGTCTATTGTTGAGTCTGCCGAATGGCTCAGCACGCTAGTTGTGGCCGGGGAAGCCTTAACTTCGGACCTCTTGAGCTCCTTGGCAGAGAAGGTGGAGTTGATCCAAGCATTTGGATTGACTGAATGGAGTGGAATATGTTGCGTGTCGCATCGGATAAGCTCGGAGAATGAGATGCGAGTGATCGGTCGTTCACCTACAGCACGTCTATGGCTCGTGGATCCAATCGATAGCACCAAGCTCGCTCCAGTCGGGGCAGTGTCTGAGCTCCTTGTCGAGGGTCCCGCACTGGCAGACTGTTACTTGGGGGAATCCCATCAGACAGCAGCAGCGTTCCTTGAGCGTCCTCCCAGGCCTCTCCTGTCCACTGGTGCCAGGTTCTATAGAACAGGTGACTTGGTGCAATATACAGCCGATGGGAGTCTTCGATACATTTCCCGGAAAGACAACCAAGTCAAGATTAGAGGCATGCGGGTTGAACTTGCTGAGGTGGAGCACCGGGTTCGACAGGCCCATGCCCTGTTGGAAAAGGTGATTGTAGAAGCCGCTGCCACGAAGGGTTCCCGGGGGATTCCGATTCTCGTGGCCTTCTTGTACACCGGGGAACAATCGGCTCTACAAGGACAATCGTTCTTGCACATGATTGGCAAGATCAAGGCTTCACTGCGACTCACCTTGCCGGATCATATGCACCCGAGTGTGTACATCCCATTACCTTCCATCCCTCTGACTATCTCCAGAAAGGTCGATCGAAAGGCTCTTCGCCAGAGGGTTCAAGAATCTACCCGCGAAGAGCTGGAGAGATTTCAGTCCTCGGCCATTTCCATAGTGGCGCCGCGGACAGATGTAGAAAGCCAACTTCGTCTGCTCGTCGCTGCGGTGCTGCATCTTGATCCCTCATCCTTCGGCATGAATCAGAGCTTCATCAGCCTAGGTGGTGACTCAATTACGGCCATGCTTTTGGTCAATAAGTGTAAGAAGCAGGGCTTTAGGGCGACAGTTGCGGCAACCCTCCAGGCGCAAACTATTGCCGATATTGCTTCACGTCTCACAACAGGCGCTGAGACCTCTCCGGAAAGCAACACAGCGGGGGTGTATCCGGACTTGCAATGCGTCACTATACCGAAGCTCCCTCACTCTGGGCCTGTGGAGCAATCCTTTTCGCAGGCGCGCATGTGGTTTTTGCAAACCCTGCACCCCGAATCGACGTGGCTACTCTTACCCTCCGCAGTGAGGCTGCAAGGCCCCCTACAGGTCGACGCTCTTCAGACAGCGCTGTCCGCTCTTGTGGAGCGTCACGAAACACTGAGAACAACATTCGAAGGATCCACCGGGTCGGGGGTTCAATTAGTGGCCCCGTTCCATGCTAGACCCTTGAAGGTGCTTGACATGGCCTCGGGCGCCGATACAGAGCTGATGAGGGCTCTCCACCAACAGCAAATGACGCCAATGGACCTCACTAAAGAGTGCTGGCGAGTGGCGCTATTCCGGCGTTCACCCACCGAGCATGTTCTCTCGGTCGTTCTGCACCATATTATATGCGATGGCTGGTCGTTCGATCTCTTCATGAAAACGCTGGGGGTTTACTATGCCGCTGCTGTCCGTGGCCAGAATCCGTTACAGCATGCTGAGCCACTTCCGATTCAATATCGTGATTTCTCCAGCTGGCAGCAACAGGGAAAAGCTTCTGGGATCCATGATCAACTGGCCTACTGGGTACACCATCTTAACGGGAGTCAGCCAGCGGAGTTTCTATCCGATAAGAAGAGGCCACCTTCACTCTCTGGCAGGGCGAGTTCGCAGCAGGTGAAGATAGACCATTCACTCTACCAAGCACTGCTGCGATTTTGCAAGTCTCAGCAAGCAACGCCCTTTACTGTGCTGCTAGCTGCGTTCAGAGCCACGCATTATCGTCTCACAGGGGCTAGCGACGCAACCATCGGGATCCCATGTGCAGCTCGAAACCTGAGAGAGCTGGAGGGCCTCATCGGCTATTTTGGCAATGTGCAATGCATTCGAACCAAGATAGAGGATCCAAGTCAATCTTTCCAACAACTCGTCCTTCAAGTCCGATCGGCGACCACTGCTGCATTTGAGAATCAGGACGTGCCTTTTGATCAGATTGTTTTCAAAACGTTGAAGGGTCGCGACCTATCCCGCCATCCATTAGTACAGGTTGCCTTTATTCTACATTCACAGGAGAAGTTCGGACAGCTTCGTCTGGAGGGCTTGAAGACTGAACAACTTCCCCTTCCACAATCCACGAGGCTAGATCTCGAATTCCATCTACATCCAGGGGACGGCGACCTTCACGGTGAAATGCTTTATTCAGTAGACTTGTTCCATCCAGAATCTATCCAAGCTATGCTCTCCGTGTTTTACGATGTCCTTCGGGCAGGCCTCCGCTATCCAGATGCAGAGATCGGGTCACTACCCTTAACAGATGCATATCCGTCGTTGAATCAACGAGGGCTAGTCTATCCTCGACCGAGGGGTCCTTCCCAGGAGTGCAATATTATTGACGCTTTCCACCAGTCGGTAGTCGCTGGTCCCCACGAAATAGCTGTCAGAGATACCCGTGCACAGCTAACTTACCTTGAACTGGATAAAAAGTCCTCCACGCTTGCCGCCTGGCTAACAAACCGTTACTCCTTCGCCGAGGAAACCCCTATTGCAGTATACGCCAATCGGTCATGCGAGAGCCTTATTGCTATCCTGGGCATTTTGAAGGCACACCTAGCGTACGTCCCATTGGACGTCAACTCCCCAGTCCATCGAACCGAGACGATCCTTTCATGCCTTCCCGATTGTCAACTTGTCCTGTTAGCTTCAGATCTTACGATCCCTTCCGTCTCCCCACAGAGAGTCGGATTCGCCTATGTTACGGATTGTTTTTGTGCAGACGCGGCGGAAGTCGACGAGTGGTTGAGAACGATGTCACCACCACGTCCCACCTCCCTAGCATACATTCTGTTCACATCCGGTACAACAGGGAAGCCGAAGGGAGTGATGGTAGAACATCACAGTGTTATCCGGCTGGCCAAAGACCCAGAGATTGTCACCCACTCGCTAAACTTTCCGGTTGGCGCGTATTTACTGAATCCTGCTTTTGACGCCTCAGGTCTGGAAATATACAGCACGATATTGAATGGTGGAACACTCGTCTGCATCGACAAAAGCGTGGTTTTCGATTTTCCAACGTTGAAGACCATCTTTGTCGAGAATGGCGTGAGACGTGCCGTCATGACACCAGCTATGTTGAAGCAATGCCTTATCTCCTCCCCGTCCATCATGGCTGTGTTGGAGATTCTATATGTTGGCGGGGATAAGCTCGACCCAGCAGACATTGCGAAGGCAAGAGGTCTTGGGAGAGTGAGGATTTTCAATTGCTATGGACCGACAGAAAATACCGTGGTCAGCACCAGATATGATGTACCAACCGATGAGGCAGGTATTAATGGCATCCCTATCGGCCGGTCGATCTACGAATCTGGAGCCTATGTAATGGATCCCAACCTCCGGCTGGTACCCATTGGGGTCATGGGAGAACTGATTGTCACGGGCCTTGGGCTAGCCCGCGGCTACACGAACCCAGAACACAATATGGGTCGTTTTGTAACGATACATATCAATGGGGTTGCAGAACGTGCATACCGCACTGGAGACCTGGTTCGATACAGGCCTAGTGATGGCCAACTGGAATTCTTCGGCCGCATGGATCGCCAGGTGAAGATCAGGGGTCATCGTATTGAGCCAGATGAGATTGACAGTATACTGCTTTCGCACAGCTTCATTAACGCTGCAGTGACTGTTGTGCAGACGGATGATCAGGACCATGAACTTGTCAGCTTCGTCACCATCGAAAACACAGGTCCTGAATTGAAATCGATTGAAGACCGCGTTGAGAGTGAACATGTCAATGCCTGGAAAACCCTCGTTGAAGGCGAAGACCATTACGGCAATGTTGGTGCTATTCAACAGTCCACTCTAGGTAAAGACTTCCTGGGCTGGGTCTCGATGTACAACGGGGAGCCGATGGATAAAGAGGAGATGAGCGAATGGCTGGCAGATACCGTTGCAACAATACTTCAGTGTGGTCCTTCCAGAGTCCTCGAAATCGGAACTGGAACTGGAATGATTCTTTTCAGTTTGATAGGGAGCCTGCAGCAGTACCTGGGCCTGGAGCCTTCCGCTCAAGCTGCTGGATTTGTTCAAAAGGCAGTCCACTGGGTGCCGTGTGCCGCACAGAAAGTTCGTATTCAGTGCGGTACAGCATCAGACCTCGCAAATGTGGAGCGTGAGGGGCCCTTTGATCTCGCTGTAATAAACTCAGTAGTCCAGTATTTCCCCTCCCTCGGCTATCTCGGCAATGTGATAAAGGATCTTGCACATCTGCATGGTATGCGCTGCATCGTTGTGGGCGACATCCTCTCTTATGCACTGTACCAGGACTTCCAAGTCAGCAAGGTTCTGCATTTGCATGGCCACTCATTGACGGCCAGGCAACTTCAGCAACGGATGACTGAGATAGCTCGGCGGGAGAAGGAACTACTTGTCGATCCAGCCTTCTTCACTGCATTGGCAACGGAGATGTCGGATGTGGTCGAACACGTCGAGATTTTACCCAAAAGGATGAAGGCGACAAACGAGCTCAGCTGCTATCGCTATGCAGCCATCTTGCATGTCAAATGTCCTGGCCACTCATTACGTCTTCGTGGGGTCGAGCCGGACTCATGGGTTGACTTCAAGGCTAGCGGCTTAAACTACAATTCACTTTTGCAGTTGCTAAAGATGCCGGGTGGTGCTTCAGTCGTGGCTGTGAGCAACATTCCATACAAAAAGACTGTTTTGGAACGGCATATCGTCGATTCTCTTCGAGACCTGGCTACGGCATGGGATACCACCGGTTGGAGTCAGCGTGCCTACGAGCAAGCCCGAGTTTGTGCAGCACTTGAGCCGGTCGACTTGTTAGATCTCGCCCAAGAGGCAGCATGCCAGGTTGAGATCAGTTGGGCCCGGCAACGTTCGCAGCGTGGCGGGCTGGACGCTATCTTCCATCGTCCTCAACGGGGCAACGAAGAGGCACGGGTGCTGTTCCGATTCCCAACTGACGCACCCAAGTCCGGGCTCCTCGGCAATGACCCATTAGCACTCCATCGGAATCACAGGGTTGCAGAGCTAGTCTTGGAAGATATACGTGCTAAGCTTCCCTCATATATGGTGCCCAAGATGGTACAAGTTCTGGACCGAATGCCTGTCAACAATGTCGGCAAGGTCGACAGGCAGGCTCTGTCACAAAGGGCCGATATCACTTTATCGACCGAGTCTGCAAAACCACGATCATTGTCCAGAGGTGACCCATCGCAGTTGAATGGCGTTGAGCGTGTACTGTGGGAGGAGTTTACTTCTGCGCTTGGGGCAGAGGTCGGAATCACAGATAGCTTTTTTGATCTCGGTGGGCACTCCTTGATGGCTATCAAACTGGTTTCCCGAATCAACCAGCGACTTGGTTCCAAGCTTCGAGTCAGTGAGCTCTTCCAATATGCGACAATTGCTCGCCTTTGCAAGCGAGTTTACCGTCACAGGGCTCCCTCCAGTTTCATGTCAGCCTACAAACCATTCTCTCTTCTTGGTAGCAACATCTCATCATTAGAATCATTTAGTTCTTCCCATCTCGCCGAAATGGGCCTGCCGGCAGGTGTTGAAGTCCTTGATATCTTCCCCATGACAGAGACTCAGGCCTGGTTTATTAGTGACTGGGGTTTGGTATCCCACTCGTTCGCGATGAATGGGAACGTGGACATTGATCGATTGCGTGCTGCTTGTCAGACAGTTGTACGACATCATGCTGTGTTACGCACTTTGTTCACCAAGTTCCAAAAGCGACCTGTTCAGGTTATATGTGGAAATATCGAAGCACCCTTTTCCCACGAGTACATTGAACCTCTCTTGGGATCAGTCTCGAAGTCATTCTGCAACGATGATTGCGGTGGAATTGATGCACCAGTAACGCTATTTACAGCCTTTTCACTGACGTCTCTGTCTACAACTGAACATATATTCACTCTGCAATTATCCCATGCGCAGTATGATGGACTGTCGTTATCTTCTATCCTATCTGGTATTGCGTCTGCTTACAGCGGCGGCTTGACGCCCTTGACGAGCACGATAAGCTTCTCCCACTACATCCAAGCATCTTGCTCAGCGCGCTCAGATGATACCCTGGAGTTTTGGAAGACATATCTGGAAGGTTCCGTCCTGACCTCAATACGTCTTCCGACAAACGCTGGGAACGACAGGCATGCAGATATCGCGCGGGAAGTGCTGGGAGACCTTCTTCCTCTGCCCGGTATTACATTCCCAACACTTCTCAATGCTGCGATTGCTTTAACGCTGTCCGGCATGGCCAAATGCAACGACATCACATTTTGCTGCGTCATGAATGCTCGGGATATACTAACGGAAGGAACTGAGTCCGTCCTGGGGCCGTGTGTCAGCCGAAGCCTGATTCGCGTCCAAGTATCCGAGGATCTAACTGCTTTGGAGTTTTGTCGTAGCTTGGGGGACAATCAAGCTCGAGTCTCTGCGCATAATCATTTCGGACTACATGATGTTATTGAGCGCTGTACTAAGTGGCCCTCCAGTCAAATACGTGCTCCGTTTGTCACGCACCTGCCGGCTGATACGGCGGTTCCCGTGCTGCCTTTGTCGGGTATCAAGGTTTCTCACTCCTCGACTGATGTACGCATCAATCCCAGGAACCAGGTCCTCGTTCGCTCGGCAATCACGGACCAACAAAAAGCATATGTACAAGTCCAAGCCTCAAGCGTTGTGATGGACGGGGACAGTGCGTCTTCGCTGGCTTCACGAATTTTAGTCACTGCCCAGGCCTTAGCTAAGTCGCCAGAAAGGCACCTTGGATCAATTGCTGCGTTTCCCAACTCAGCAGCTGAGTGAAACTCCTGTTTCGGAATATGGTGTATACTTGGTGCTAGCGTCAATGTGTTCTGCGTGGATTTTGTTACCGTATCCCTCCCATAAAGTCTTTATAGAATGCCCAGAAAAAACGAATTCGTGTTGAATAGCTAAAGTGACAGATTTATCGTAACATTATGTACATCTAGACTGGCACTACCGGAGTCCTTTTGATAAGAACCACATCAACACTACCAACATCTCTGTTAATATATGCCCAAAGCCAACATCTTTACCCGATAGTTTCATCCCAGCGAGACGCGCGGTGGACTTGCCATGCTCGGGGTGTGATGGGCCATGGACCATGAAACATGCATGTTGGCTAGGTGGTCGCCTGCTACGTAGACCGAATCGAAGTCTTCAAGTGAACGACAGTACCACCTAATGCAAGCCACAAGGGCCGGTGGTTGTTGGTGCACCTGCCACCTTGCATGCCAGCACCAAGACCCGTCTGACAGTTGCGGTGAGGGGGAGATTCTAGGCTCACTGGCCCAACTGGTGCGTCCCTTGAATCCGGATGCGATCTGTAATGCTACTCTTTGCTATTAGACCAGATGATCCCTGGTTCATGCCCCAGGCCATCAGTTACGGCTTATAAACCAGTCAAAGTCGAATCAGAAGGCTTTCGCCCGTCCGTACTGTTCCGTCCATCCACCATGACTCGCACCTCCGAACTCAAGATCGCCATTATCGGCGCCGGCCCAGCCGGACTGACACTCGCCTCGCTGCTTACAGCAAGCCCACATCCCTTCAACTTTACCGTCTTTGAGCTGCGAAAGAGGCCGCACCCATCCGAGGTCAATGTACCCTGTGGGAACCTGGATTTGCAGGAAGGATTAGGTATCGACGCCATCCAAGCATGTGGGCTTTATCCTCAATTTCTGAACATTGAGAGTGACTGCACCCAGCAGAGCAAAGTAATCGACAAGCATGGCACGGTCTTGTTCGATCATTCCACCGAAGGGCAGCCGGAAATCTCCCGCAACGCGCTCACGCAGGTGCTACTCTCGTCGGTACCTGATGATCGAATCCGTTGGGACACCAAGGTTCTCGCTGCCACAGCCGCAGATTGTAGCGGTGGGCAAGGCACGGTTGTGTTCCAGCACACCGCCGCCTCAACCTCGATGTCGGAGACCTTTGATCTGATTGTCGGTGCGGACGGCGCGTGGTCTCGCGTGCGCGGCGCGATTCCATCAGCACCACAACCGGTGTACAGCGGCGTCTGCTACATCACGCTTTACCTCCCCCGCTTAACAGATTACCCTGACCCCGCTAACCTGATCGGTGGGGGCACGTTGGCCGTATGCGGAGACAAGAAATTGATCCTTGCCCAGCGCACGGTGCGTGACACGGCGCGGGTGTGTTTCTTTCTCCATTCAGAGTGCCAACCGGCCGTGCAGCGCGCATTGCAGTCCTCCGGGCATGATGACCGGCTCGGCCCCAACCCTATCCTCGACGCAAACCGCCTGCTTTCTACCATCCCATCCCGTCCCGGAGAGCTGCGAGAGCTCTTCTTGACAAGCGAGGACTACTTTGCCTCCTGGTCGGACGACATCAAGCATCTAGTGATGGTCACCTTGCAGCAACAGGCAGCAGATACCGAGATTGTTGCCCTTCCAATGCACATGCTGCCTCTGACGCCGAATCCGCCTCCACACATGAGGGGAATTGCCTTGGTGGGAGATGCGGCGCATTTAATGACACCCTTTGCAGGGAAGGGCGTCAACATAGCTATGGCGGACAGTCTCAGTCTCACTCAGCAGCTGGAACATCTAATGACGGCCCTTCCATCGACAGTGTGCTTCCAGGATGCCCTGGACAAAGCGCTAGCGGCTTATGAGGAGGTGGCCCATCCCCGGGCGAAGAAAGCGATGAACTTGACTTGGCACAATCTGCTCCTGTCGTATAGCGATACTGGGCCTGAACAATTTGGCAGTGTGCTCGAGAGTTAGTAGTGGAACAAGTCATCGTAAAGAATCCTGTTAATTTGGTGGAAGCCCAAATCAGTCGAGCGGCCAGCTCTGCGACGCTTTCCAAAACGGATTATAATTCAAGTCATCGGAGCAAATGGAAGGGTATTGCTTGGTATCTTCGCTTCAAACCCCAGAAACCAAAAATTTCGCAGTATTAGTTGTCGTGTGCAAAAGTCGGGGCGGATGTGTTTGCGTTTCTTCATGGTTTCTGCTATGGACTTATATCAGTTTTAGGCCTGACCACTGATTTATATACTGGATTAAAGTAATGTATAATATAAAAAGTATTCACTTTTACATTTATTAACGTTTTAAACTAAAATGCTTAAAAATAAGCCTGTTTTATAATAGCTTGAAAACAAAATAGAAATAAGCTAAAACATGAAAATATATAATTAAGTAGCTTTTAAGAATCGGGCTTTAATATTTAAAGTAAAATAACATAATAACTATATAACTTAGGTTAAGAATTTAAGATGCACTACAGAAAGGTATATAGAATCTACTGAATCTACTATTCCTATAAAAAGAAGTAATTCCAAGGTTTTATAGAATAAGTCATGGTACAGAGATGGCACAAGACAGTACAAAGGTGATTATGACTACAATAATCCGCTACATTTTAGAGAAACGAGCTCACATCACCGAAACCAGACATGTTGCTAATTCAAAAAATCATCAATTCGATTCAAGCGGCAACCGAGATCCCTCAACAACCGCTCTCTGTAGTGTCACTTGATCATCTGTGCGCATCAACGTCAGCATAGGTGATATCTGCTTTGGCACCCTCGCCGCTGCAGGCGAGACAAATGAGTGCAAGGTTTTGTATTCTCCAGAAACATGCCTTGTAGCTAGACCACAGAAGTGTGGTATATCCGTCCATTCAAGGAGACATAAACTCCTCACCACTCCACCTATCCCTAACAATTCGAATCCTCAGCACACCCTTACGCTTGACAAAGAAACGGTCACACCAGTCCATGTCATCATCCACTGTCTCAAAGAGCTCCATGTCGAACCGGGAAAACATAATGGATAGGTAAGTGTATATTTCATGATAGGCGAGCGTCATGCCGATGCATGAGCGTGATCCTTTACTAAACGGGACATAGTACTGCTCGAGATCCTTGGCGGAGGGGCCCAACCAACGCTCGGGCTGGAATGATTTCGGGTTGGCGAAGATATCTGGGTTGTGATGGATGAGGTGCAGGGAGTGGGTAAGGATGGTCTGCTCAGAACGCGAACTGATTAGCACATCCCCGTACATATAGCACCATGAGTTGTGAACATACACCGCCGGGGAGAAAGTGACCATGGATCTTGACGCCCTCATCGGGCACCGTGCGCGGCAATGGGCTTGGTGCCGGCGTGTATAGGCGGAGGGTTTCTTTGATGACAGCGGACAGGAACGGCAGCTGTAAGACGTGCCGGACGTCGAAAGTATTCTTAACCTGCGGGCTGGCTTCATCCAACTCCTTGCGGAGTTTCTGCAGATAGCCCGGATGTCTGAGGATAAGATAGGTGGCATTTTCCATCGTAAAGCCAGTGGTGTCACTTCCGCCAGTAATGAACGCACAGCCCTCGTCGATCAGGACGCTCAGGCTGGACGCCTCGGAGGTTATTTTCAGTGGTGGGTTGAGAAGTAGATCTAAAAAGGTCCCTTCCTTGAGGGCATTACTGTCGGGCTTGCCAGGTTTCTTGTCCGCGAGGTATTCATTCACAGCGGCAGTGGATTTCTATTCTCATTGCCACGATGAAGTCAGCTTTACTCAAGGCCGGGCAGCCAGAGACACATACCTCACGTAGTTGAACGAACCCCGGCATCCACTTCCGAGTGATAGTCTCGGGGATGGCTGTAAGCAGTTTGCGATACAGTGGGAAATGCTTCCACATATGGAACTGCGAGCTAAATCCTTGAAGATCTTTGATAAGCTCGGGCATCGCGTCTTCATCGCTAACCAGGCCCATGGGACGCCCGAATGTAAAGTCCCCAATAACGTCGACCGTGAGGGACCGCGCATATCGCAGTAAATCGATGGATTTCCCGCGGCGGGCCTGAGATGCCATGCTATGGGCACACTTCATGACCAACCCGTGCAAACTAGGGCTATAATCAAGGACGGAACTGGGGCGCAGACAAGGACTCAGAAGTGCCCGGCGGATGTGATGTTGTTTCTTGTCAATAAGAGCTCCAATTGCGTCTCCAACGCCAACCGACGAATAGAAGAACTTGGACTTGTTAAAGGGCGACGCACTGGCGAATGTTTTCTTGTACACCTCCGGGTCGTTGACATGTACCTGGCTAGGACCAGTTCGGACAATCGGGGATTATACAAACGTGTCAGCCCTAAGCATCGGACACACACAAGGAGACATACTGTACGTCGCGTGCATACCCTCGATGTGCTTCAGGTATTCACCATCGCAGATCACATCATAATAGAATTCATACCACTTCGTCAGACCCGCCAAGCGGGGCCCAGGAACTTTAGCTAGGGGATGAAACACTAGCCGAGTAAGAATCAGATAGAGGATAACGCCTAGAATGGCGGCAGGGAGTAAGTAAGTGCATGAGAAGTCCCAATTCAGTGAGCCCTCCGGCCACACTAAATGCACATCTAACCCCCGCTTTGGATAGGTCGAATTCATGTTTGCAACTCGGAGTTTTCTGTTCCAATTGTGGCCGAACAACGAAGCAAATGCGGGAGATTTATAAATATGTTTCAGAGGCCGAGCATGGTTCTCGATCATGTCTTACAACCCTCCTGTCCCGTGTGATGTCCGAGGGAATGCGTAATCCACATCTCCCTTGCTACGTGTGGTATGCATTCCCAACCTAATGAGACAGATATGTGGACAAGCAAGGACTAGCCTGTGTGCGGTTCCAATATTTGGTGCAGTGGGCAACAGGCCACAAATATCTTGCTTAGGCAAGGGCGTTGGGCGTCGACTTGTAGTGAGGTAGCACTGATTTAGAGGGACACATACGCGGATTCTTGAACGGCGTTCTAATATTCCTCAAATGCAAGAGCCGAAGAGTGAAGATGGCCTGGCCAACGCAAGCTGTACGTCGCCCCGTGCGCTATGCATACGTGTTGTAACCCTGAGACATCGACATAGCTCAGATACGAGGGACTACGAAGTACCACCTGCAAGATTATGGTTTGGTGGCTGAGAAGCCTCTGTACCCAGCTTGAATCACACCGCTGGTCTTTCAGAAAGAATACCTGGAGCGCGTGTTCTCACAAACGGAGTACGATTGTATTACTGACATCCTGACAGCAGGAATATATGGGTTGGTGCTTCGTTGAGTAGACGCGCCACATGAAGGAATACAATCAATGAACGTTATTGAACACTGAAATGGCACTCTGTAATGAACGGCTTTTTACCCGCCATGACAAGAGAAGTGTTTGAATGGGAAGATATGGTAGCCAGCAAAGTACGAGAGAAGCACATGCTTGAATTGTATTCTTTGTATATTGTCCTAACCGCGAGGTGATTCGTGACTTTATATTAGATGTGTCTCTAACGTTATCGGATCTTCTCTGGCTCGAAAGAAATCTCATTGGTTCTGAACTTCTATCAAGTGCAAGTACTCCCATGTAGTCTACCACATCATCTCCGTCATATGCCATTGTTCCATCACTGGAGTTGCACCAGAGACGCGGCATTCGAAAATGACACATCAGAGCTTCATGGCTTCAACAATGCCATCACCACCTTCGTCAGTCGATTCCCAAATTTGAACCACAGATAGTCCCGCAGCCTTTACCAGCGTATGGAATTGCTGCTTTGTCCGCTCCATCCCACCATTGCACACCATGGCGGTAATATCCGATTCTGCCTGGAACTCAGATGCTCCTTGCTCCGGTACGATTATCTCGTGGAGAAGAAGCTTGGAATATCCCGGTGTCATGGCCTTTGCGATCCCCTCTAGAATCCGGAGGCAGTAACTATCGGGCCAGTCATGCATGATATGGTGGCACAGATAAGCCCTGGCACCTGTATGTGTCTCAGTCAATATCCAGATCTCCGTATAGGAAAGTGGAGGGGGGGCAGATTCCCACCTTTCACAGGCTGATCGCCGCTGAAAAAGTCATGCTCAACTTGTTCAATAACGGCGCTGAACTCTCCGAGGGGCTCCAGGACCGCCGGCAAGTCCTCCACCACCAGCCGTCCGGCATTCGGAAACTGTTTATGGAAGGCTATGAGATCATGGCCCTTACCACCGCCGACATCAACTATCAAAGCCTTGTGTGGATCGGCCTCGTCCAAAACCTGGCTTTGTACAGGGTACCAATCGAGCCAGGATTTCCGCGCGCCCATCGCATTGCCCATGAACAGGTTGAAGTCTCTGAGCAGGGAGAGGTTGGATATAATGTACTCAAAGGCAGGCTGCTCTGTCTTCAGGGCATATTGCACAAGTCCCTTTCTGGTGTCCGTGGGACAGGAATAGCCGTGTAGGCGGAAGAATGCCGGGGCGTTCTGCATGGCAGGGACGACCACCTGGGAACTGGATGGAGAAACAAAGGAGTAGTGTGAGCAGCACATCCGCGACAAGTGAGTAGGGGTCTTCTCATAGCACTAACTTGAAGCGGTGCCCCGCCGCAATTTCCTCCCTGGCCATGGCCTTGGTGATGCGGTTGGCCGACCATGTTCGCACTGCGGATTCCTCAACCAAGTGGACGGTTGACAGGAGTCGCAGGATGCGGTCTAGATAGATGGCTTTTAGTTTGGTGTCATGACTGCGTCGACTGTGACTCACGTATCAAAAGCTCTTCCGCACCAGACAGCGTTGCCAACGACGCAGAGGTCACAGGCCCATGGTTAACAACGAGAGCAAAAAGGTTCAAGTCAACAGCAACTCTCGCACTGAGGGCAATCACGGGCTTCGCCAAGTCAGCAAAGAATGGTTTCGGAGGTAGGTAGTCATACCGAAAACGCCAGGCTAACTGCCACATTATCTGGCTCTTCCAGCTGGGATGTTAGTGCTTTGCTTAGTCGTAGACACTCTTTTCTGGCGTCATGATCGTCCTTATTTTTGAGCCTCACTTCAAGCGCCTGGAGCTTAGAAATGAGAATAGTAGGGTCGCTCTGGATGGGTTCGCTTCCTACGGTCATTTTGAGGGCAAGGTTCAAGGATGGGCACTTAAGAATTGCAACAACCAGCTATGGCTGAAGCGAGAAGTAACTGAGGATGGGAAAAAAGGGAGCGGTTAAACAGCAGTACGTCTGCCTTTTCCATCGGATGGAACTGTTGCTCCGGGGCCACAGGTCCGGTGGTCAAGACAAATTGCAGTCATATTTCCCTCCGGCCTTGCGTATTCTTGTGCTACCCTAAACCTCACTCCGCAGAATGCTTTGCTATGAGGTCGGGTGGTTCCACGGCATTATGCCTCCATCATTCCGCTTGCCTCAATGTAGGCATAAGATCGTTGGGCTCACTCACCTGCATCTAGGCCTGAGAGCTCCTCACGCATCTGTCCACCGAGCTTCTAGTACGTCTTTGCGACTGATTTAGCCTGTGTGCTGGTAATCGCCCCTTGAAATGAAGGGGGGAAGTGGCGCCCAGGTCTCTGCTGAGGGGTCGATACACCGTGCAGACGGACAGGCCCAAGACTGCCGAGAGCAGGTGTTCCCTACGCCAGGGTACTCGGGAGGGGAGGCAAGAGGCGAAGAAGCTTCCGAGTGTCGAGATGCTTACAATTTAAGTGCAAGCTGTGGTCAAGGGCCACGGAATCCGATGTTCATTTGTAGATCACATTTTGCAGCAATGTGGTGCCTCACGTTTACGATCACCGCAACGAAGCTAGTTAAGAAATTCAAGATAAATAAATTGAGTGGCGGTTTCAGTCTTCACACAGTACATGCAGCGCCAACAACTGCCTAGCTAAGCGCAGGAAGGACTTCGCGAAGCCCTCCATTAGCACTCACGCACGCCCCATTTATCCATCTCGACTCTTCGCTCGCCAGGAATCCAACGATATACGCGATATCCTCGGGCAGTCCCACTCTGTGCGCGGCAGAGAAACCTTTTGCTAACTCGTCTATGTACTCCTTCGGATACAACTGACACACGGCGAGATACGAATCTGTGGCCGTCGGTCCCACGCAGACAGTATTGAAGGTCGCAGCCTTGTCCTTGGCGAATAGACCTGCCAGGGAACGAGTGTAGCTATCCAATGCTGCTTTACCTGCGCCATATGTTGCAACATTTCCTGGGTTTGGTGTCCTGGCCGCAACGCTGGAGATGTTGATAACTCGGCCACCAGAGGGAGGCAGGTGGGACATGCACGCATTGGTGATGGAAACAGGGGCAAAACAATTGGCCTGCATCTGCTCCTGAAAGTGGTCGAGAGTTAAGTTCTCGACGGAGGGCGCGCTGGCTGGATCGAGCACGCCTGCGTTGTTGACAAGAATGTCAATAGTCGCCGTTTGTAGGCCCGCTGATGCTTGCGCGATGAGGTGCTTGCCGACCGAGGGGTCAAGGAGGTCAGCCTGGATCGCAATGGCTGTTTCAACACCTTCCTTGCGGCACTCTTCCAGGGCAGAATTTGCGGAGTCGAGGTCGCGGACGTACGTGATGGCTAGTTTGCTGAGGCCTTTGCGGGCGAGATGGATGGCGATAGCGCGGCCGATGCCTCGGGATCCTCCAGTAACCAAGGCAGTTTTGCCCGTAAGAGACCATGGATCTTGTGTCACTGCCACTGTCAAGCGCAAAGGTATGAGTGAGTATTTCCAAATGTAAGAGCGGGGGATTGCGTACTTGTTCCTCAAAGAAATAGAAATGCACACGGCTAAGGGCGAAATGTTTTACACGCAACTCGAGCGACGGTGTCTCTTTTAGAGTCGGCGCCAATCCAAGCCCTATTTTGACCGGAAGCGCAGGCTACGGAACAATACTTCCATTCATTAAATAGTATGGGCCATACAAGTGTCCCATGCAAGAGGGCCACGGCTCCACGGAGATCTCTCTGAACAGGGTGCGGCGGAAATGGGCCTGCCGGAGGTTGCCACGTACATTACAGTATGAGGACAAAATTCGATAAGCACAAGCCATGCAGAAATCCGCTTTTCTGTAAGGGTCTAGTGCTCGTTCGCATACCGGCCTTAGCATACTGATCTTGAACCACCAGGTGGGAATGGCAGCCCTAGTAGAATGCTACCATGTTCCACCCCTCTAAATAAGACACATGGCTTCTACAGGTAAGACATTTTAGCATCCAATCGCGAAGAATGCCGTGAGCTATCTTCTATGTCCATCTCAAGTTGAGGCCTTTCAATTTAGGTCTAGCCCAACGACATCACGCCGCGGAAGCCAAGAGAGCGAGCGAACACATCCCCTTAGACATGCCAATGGTGAACAGAACCCTTGCAACGAGCATAGCAGGCACCGGTTGTATTAGCCTGCCATCACGTCCTTGTGTAACCTATATCCATATGCACGGAGTCTGCTCCTAAACTACGAATCCTCACCGTTGACTCCTTACGCTTTTGTGTCTGTCTGGCTACTTGTACGCGTTCAATAGGAGCTGATAAGGGCCTCATCTCACGAAATATATCCACCCTTGAGCGAACTCCGGCAGATGCAAGCAAGGGAGCATGAAAATGATTACAGTATGGTTCAGCCCACGATCATGGTACCGGAAGGCACACGATGATTGGTTGTATTTTTTGTGAAGTGTTTCAAGGCGCGCTATGACCATACGGTCTTGAATATTATCCTTGTAGGTGGTACGAAGGAGAGAATGGAGACCCCTCTCTTATTGGCTGACTGCGAGTGTTGAATACCTAAAGGTCAGAAAGACAGGCCCTCCTTGCCGCTTAGCGCGGTGGACGGGACAAGGGTAGAGCATAACTTAGTACTGGACTCTGCGGAAAGATCCAGTGCATGGGTGCAGGTCGCCATGTAGTCCAGAGGGACACCTGTCACACCTGTCGCATACCTTGACAGGAAGCCTGGATGTGGTTGGGACATTACTATGGCAGTCGTATTGTTGAATTCCTTTGTAACCAAGAAAAGCAAGTCTGGTACAATCTGGCACTACACGCCTTATAGGCTATTCTTTGGCAGATCTGGGTATCTTGTCACACACCTTAAAGTTACTCTTCATAGACAAAAGGACATCAACAGACGCGAAGCAGGAAGTCCCTCCAACTCACGAGAACATGGAACAGCAGAAGTTCAAGGTTATCATCGTTGGCGGATCCATTGCTGGGTTGACCCTGGCACATTGCCTAGACCAAGCCAATATTGACCATGTTATTCTCGAGAAACGGAGCGCAATCGCTCCGCAGGAAGGCGCTTTCATTGGTATTTGGCCAAACGGAGCCAGGGTATTCGAACAGCTCGGACTCTTTGGAGATATGGAGAAACAAACATCACCATTCCACAAAATGCATATTCGTTACCCAGACGGTTTCTCTTTCAGCAGCCCTTTGCCTAAGCTGGTTGGCGAACGGTTGGTATTCCTTGATTCTTATTGTCAGAAAACTTAGGGTGCTAGCGATAATTAAACAATGACGGCCAGGTTCGGATTTCCTATTATCACCTTAGACCGGCAAAAGGTCTTAGAAGTCCTCCACCAAAGGTACCCATCTAAATCGAATATTCACGTCAACAAGAAAGTGGTCGAAATCCAACCTTTAGACCATGGGGCTTGTGTGGTGACTGAAGATGGAGCTAAGTATACGGGCGATCTCATAGTTGGCGCCGACGGAGTCCATAGCTCGGTACGCTCTGAGATGTGGAGACTAGCAGATGCAAAAAGCCCTGGCCTTATTACAGAGCAGGAGAGGAAAAGTCTGTAGAGAATTTCCTGTCTTCCGCAAATACCGTTTTCAGCGCTAACAAAGGGAGTTGTATTCTAGGCCTGACCGTCGAATATGCCTGTGTATTTGGCATATCATCGCCCATACCAGGTCTTAAGAGTGGAGAACTAATTAACTCCTATTCGGATGGTTCATGTGTGATAACGTTCCACGGAGAGGATGGCCGCGTCTTCTGGTTTATGATCGAAAAACTTCAGCAGAAGTATGTCTACCCAGATAACCCTCGATTCTCCACAGACGATGCGGCCAGCGTCTGCGCTAGACTTTCAAAGCTATCTATTTGGAGGGATATCAGCGTGGCAAACCTATGGAAGAATAGGATTTTCGTTTCGATGACGGCCATGGAAGAGGGCCTGTTCCAAACATGGCATTTCGGTCGTATAGTCCTGCTCGGAGACAGCGTCCACAAAGTAAGTCTCTTTTCACCCTTGGACGCAAGCTACTAGATTTCCTGACCCAGCGCTTAGATGACTCCGAACATTGGACAGGGCGCAAACACTGCCGTGGAAGACGCTGCCACCCTGGCTTCGCTGATCAATAGGCTAGTGGAGTCGGGCTCTGCTTCAGACAAAACCAATTCCGATATAAATAATCTTCTCGGAGTATTTCAGTCCTTGCGATATGATCGTGTTAAAAGAATATACCAACAATCATGTTCCGGAGCCCGTCTTCAAACAAGAGATGACTTCTTGAAGATTCTGATCGGCCGGTATATTTTCCCATACATTCGGGATTATATCTCACACTCCATGTGTAAAGACATCGCCGGTGGTCATGTCATTGAATTTATTCCATTGCCAAAGCGGTCGAAGGCTGGCTGGGCAAAGTATGGCAGGTCCAATATGTCAGGAGCCATGCGGCTTCAGTGGGGTTCAATCTGGCTCTATCCCCTGATGTTTTGTTTGTTCTGCGTACTTTCCCTGAGGCCTTGGTCATCTAGTCTACCGATTTCGTCTTAGTTTCCCTTGCGATATTTACCATTATTAAAGAAATTAAGGTATTGCTAGACAATCCATTGCCTATGTAACCGTGTCTTTATATCCATGCAGTGGGCGCAACATATAAATATAATGGGCCGGTTTTCCGCAGATACTTAACTACTCGAAGATATCATGGATTATGGATCTGTGAAGCGGATAGAGACCCCAGGGTGATAATTGCCATTTTACTATGTCACTACTTCCAGCCTTTGGCATTGCTATGTCAATTAAGGAAGTCGCTCGTATAGTATACCTTAGTTCTAAGCAAAAGGTCAGTGTATCTGCACGAATCTGCATCCAGGAGATATACAAAGCCTCCCAATATAGAATGTCTTCCTTACCTAGACCGCGTGTTAAGACCTTTTGATTCAAGTCATTCAGTGGGGACTAAAGGTATTTAATCGGGTTGAAATCGGGTGAGTGCGGCGGCATTTCCATTATTAAACTACACTGTGACCAATCGACCCGTATAGATAGAAGTGATGAATGCTTCATGGCCGTGTCTGTCCAGAATATACCCAGGTACCTCTGTCTCGGAACGATCGAGCATGCGTTAGAATAGATGTTAGAAATCTCGCATCAGGTGTCTCAGTTAGAGGATAACGCGAGGTCCAAGCTAAATTATGTCCAAAATCAAAGCCAACCTTCGACGGTAAGAGGTGAATAGACTGCCAGGCTATCTGCAATTCGTACGGACTACATCTGCGTTGGGAACAAATACGGAAGCAGTGGCAATTGCTTTGGGGGCCCAGACCTAGAAGGACCAAATCGTGCCCTAAGGTGCATATGAGCGTTCCACGCCGCAATTCAACACTTGGAGCAGCGTCGTACAAAGTAACACATCCTACCCTATGTGGGTAGGTCTTGCGGCCAAGTATGATTTGTCCAGGAAGGAGCTTCTCGGCATACGCACATCACATCGTCAAGGCATAGTCACGGGTGCTCGGCAAGGAAGGGACAGGTATGTGATTCTGTCAGATGCGCAGCCTGCAGTGTCGAAGCATGTTGTAGGAATGCTTGAGGCCCGTTTTTCCGATTCTTTTCCTGATGGTTACATGAGTATGGCCTGCGGCTTCCATCCAACGAGTTTATGCGCTAAGACAACTCAACTCGGTAAAGTATCCTCCAGTACCCTAGACCAGTCGACACCGCGAATCTCACGAAGTTTAATGACACATGTTCCAAAGGCGGGATGTTTATATACGGAGTATGTTGCGCTATTCGTATGTAGGGGAGGCGGAGCAAGGATGAGCTCCGCCCCTTGCTACAGTATGAACGCGAACAGGTACTGTGTAACACCTGCTTCCAAACACGCCTCCTTGTATCCTCAAAGTGAGCCTTTTACCAGATGCCGCCTGAATCATCAGCATCTTGGCCAGATTGTTCTCGCAAAGTATAGTGATATATATACCACCACACCATCCTCACCCTCTCAGTACCTGACACTATTATCTTGGATTTTATTGAGCACTTCGAATTACACCCATATTCACCTTATTACTTCGTATTGTGTTTCGTGAACTTGACTTCAAGGGAATTTGAAAAATGACACGAGACGAGACCACCATTTCTCCCCAAGCCACTGGGACTATCAAAAGTCCAGGCACACTCTCGAGTCCTGACAACAAAATTAGCAATCCGAGCACCTGGAAATCTTTGTCTAAGTATGCATGCTTCAGCAATGAAGCAGAGCGACAATGGTGGAATGATACCGGAGCCCTTATTGCACGGTGTCTTAATATAGCAAAGGGGGATATCCATGAGCAGTACCAGTATCTACTTTTCGTGCGCGAAGTGGTTATTCCAGCACTCGGCCCTTACCCACCCGTCCGGCGCTCCTGTATTAACATCACAGAAATCGGAATCGAGCTAAGCCTTAACTTCCAGGGTCCAGGAAAGCCAGTGTTTAGGGTCTGTGTCGATCCTGTCAGCAACATAACTGGCACTCATATGGACCCTTTGAATATCGACACCGTGAATGGTATAGTGGCGCGACTGGCCTCCATGGACTTGAAGGGCTTTGATCGCACACTTTTCTATCATTTTACAAGCGAATTTGGTGTTCCCGAGAAAATGGCGAAGACTTACCAGCAAGAGAGCGGGGAGCCGGTAGCATGGTCACAAACAGCCCTAGCATTCGACTTTAAGGACGGCAATGTGGTAACTAAACAGTACATCTGGACCCGCCATGCGGCTCACGCGTCCGGGCTACACCCACATGCTATTATCCGTCGTGCCATTTCGCGAGTGGACGATCAGATGCGCTGTTCCGCGGCCGTCGATCTCGTGTTAGAGTATATGGAGAGTTTCAACGCCGACATTCCGGTGCCGTTCTTTAGTTGGGACTTGGTTGACCCGTCAGAATCGCGTCTAAAGCTCTACGGTATTGCCTGGCAGTGGTCCTGGGCTAAGGTGGAAGAGGTTTGCACGCTCGGAGGGAAGCTCCACGGCCCATCGACTGATCGCAGCATTCACCTTCTAAAGAAGCTATGGGCCATCCTAAAGCTGGATGAATTTAAACCATCAATGGGATTTACTTGGAACTATGAAATTTCCCCGGGCCAGTTGCATCCCAATATCAGGATCTACTTTGCGGTTTGTGACCGAAGTGATGAAGAAATTGCACAGGCCTTATCACAGTGGTTCGTCCTCCTCGGCTGGCACGAAACAGCAAGGTCATACCCAGAGACTCTGCGATATCTCCAGTAAGTAGTCCCCGGTATCGTTTCCCATGGAAAATACATCGATTAACGAGAATGGTAGGCCCAACCGTGACCTCAAGAAGACCAACACAGCTCACACATGGATGTCAATTACTGTATCAGAGAAAGGTGTTTACACATCTCTTTACTATCATCCCTTGGGCAACGGCCCGGATGTCCATAACATCCGCAAGTCGTGGTTTTGAACAGGTAGACAGATTGGTGAATTGACTCCTCGATGAATTTTTCTTATTACGGTCTGCAAAGAATGAATCTTTCAGTTACTACCCATGCGTCATTTTAACCAAAGAGTTTTCTTGCTTCCAAGACGCATGGTCTGTATGGAGAATTTAGGGGGGTAGGTTAGATGTTACAATAAACGTGGAGAATGAACGGTTTGCGAGCATGATATCTATAATGAGCCACCCCTAAAGTATTTAAAGGGATGTAATACACTGACGTTCCCTTTTTCTTCCAGTTTATTTGTTATGGTTGATACGTTTGGCGATTCTTTCATCCAGGATTTACGCTCCTTCAGCCCTCAAGCTTCGCTTGCATTCTTCTGTCAAAATTGGACGTTCGTGGAGACAGCTCAGCTTGGGTTGGCAACAGGTAGCACACGGTATGTCGCCTCATTAACCAGAAGGCTGTCAGGACTACTGATCCTGTATGACAGACTCAGTTTCTAGGGAACTGATTAAAGCTGAGCACTAGAGGATTTGGTGCCGTTGGGATCGTGTAGCGCTGAGATGTGTGGAGGCCGTTTTAATAGAGAATTCATTCATCTGGAGGTATCTCGGTCAACTTTGCCAGGCCAAGATACATGGTGAGGTGTGGCCATGATTTGCCGAGCCGGTCTGCTGTCAATAGGTTACCAAAGAGAAGATCTATCACACAGCCGCTCACAACCTCTTTTGCTTCCCTTATTTTGATTCCTGGCTATCTTCGTTTTTTTTTTTTTTTTTTTTTTTTTTTTTTTTTTTTTTTTTTTTTTTTTTGAGAGCATGAGATTTCGGATTCGGTGTTCTATAAATTTATATGGCCCTAAGCAGCCAGAG